>JBAIZL010000001.1:182124340-182216840 GCA_036971475.1 Prosapia bicincta
CAAACATTATAGTTACAAAAGTCAGTCATAAGAAGAATTCTAGAGATTAACCCAATAAACAATTTTATATTTTAAACGTGTTATAAAATATCAAACTATATAATAGAATGCACTTAGTTTATGTGTTCAGAAATAGCAAATAATACAATTGTCTATAATATGTAAGTGAAAATATTATATGAATCAAGTTATATGTAACTATACCTTAGTTTCTCGGTGATTGTATATTGTAGAGTTTAGCTTTCCATTAGGATACATAACATCCTGATGAGTAAAACAGGTTTCACAAGTTAGTATAATAAATAATTCATTACCTTCACTTTATTATACTAGGAGCATTACTTCACTACAGTTCTGTTACATCAGAGAAACAATTATTAGTTGAAAAAACTTCATGAGATAAAAATGTTATAGACATATCTTTTAAAAGACGATGAAAGCTGTAACTTAATATTCTAATACATATTTAATGGCAGAGTTTTAAATTAAATCTGATCGCCGATGGTTTTTAATCATTTGCTAATAATTCCTTTACATTATTTTTTAATATTGTGAGAAAAATTTCATATTCCTTTTTACATGATGTCCATTCAAGTGGTGTCAAAAGTATTAATATACTATTATTATAATTTATACAAGAGAAAAGAGCCGTGTTTCTTTATTACCTCTTCTAGCTATTTGTAAAACTTTACAAATGGTTTTATGTTATGCATTTTATTTTGTGTTATGTTTGTGAATTATTTTTAAAATAGTTTTAAAATTTATTATTTAAACATCTGTTTTATTTTACATAAAAGAACATAAACTTATTATTAGCATTTAGTAACAATCATACTTGGGTTTTAAGAGAAAGTCTGTTACAAGACTACAACCACGTTATTAGAATTTGAAGAAGTACTTCTTCTGTTCTTCGTGGTTGAACTATGAATGTAATATTGTCTCGATTCTCTTAGTTGCGGGTTGTTAATCCCCATGTTTTTGTTATGGGTTGATTCTCCTGGTATTGGGTATAAACGTCGCAACTCAACGGTTTAATGCAAATTTACTTTAGGTAAACGGCTCCGTTATACGTGACTCAAATCTACGTAACAAATTTTCACTAACCCCAGTGATAAGGGAACATTATGCTTTAAGAGAGCATAATAGCTTTAATATATTATTTATAGGTATTTCATATTTTCCTTTCCCTGCAATGGATATAACAGGTAGGTTTTACTTTTAGAGCCCAATACAGAGTGGATATAATGTAGATACGCCTTACTGTACACTTAATGCAGTTCCTACCTTCTCTATACGCTGTATGACCGGGCCTAATGTCCTTAAGCCTATTTGAATTTAAGTTCCTTACTTTCGTCGTAGGCAATAATAGGCATACTGGCAGATTACCTCTTTTTCTTCTATATTAAAAAAAAAAAAATTGTTATGATGTTTGTAAACAACAATTCATTAAAATAATCATTATTATTGTTTTAATGAATATTTATTACTTATATTAAAAATAATTTATCATTAAAAAGTGTTGGAAATTTATAAATTACTTTTAACTACATGAGTATTTAGGTGTTGACCTCCCTCACGTCTTATTTAATGTATAGATTTGTATTCATTATATCTAGTTTTCAATTTCTTTGAAGTCAATTTTCTAATTTAAATTAGGGATACTCTCTTCCATTAATATTTAAGCACTCTGTGAACTATGTCATTTATGATCGATTGTTTTTTAAAAATCTTGTCGGTAAATAAAGGGGCCTGTGTGTATCATGTAATGATGTTTATTAGGATTCTGATAAAGTGTATTTAAGTCAGAAAAACGAAACTAACACGTTAACTCTTAATTAGTGTAGTCGAGCAACTCTCTGGCTAAGGTATACTTGCCCCTTCCCTGTTACATTGATTTCCTTTAACTTGAGCTTCTCCAAGCTACTGAAGATTTATTTTCCAAACTTTGACTTTGGCAAAATAAAAGTTTTGTTTAAAGTGAAACTTATTTGCTGTCTCCTCTATTTCAATTCCTTTTCACTATATCACAAATCTTTGGTAAGATAATGTATTGGGATTTACATAAAGAAGATCTCATAACTTTGCTAGAGACATGAGAAAGGTAGCTATTTAATTAGAAATGCAAAACTAAATTATTTGTTGTGATTCAGCTAGTATTTTCTCTTCGATTTAACACTATGAATAATATTTTTTTAAACGTTATTTCGAAATAAAATTTAAGAATAGTATTAATAAATAGAGAATTATATAATAGTTACATGAACATATTAAAAAGAAACGTAGGTAAAAGCTACGGCCCATGTGAATCTATAACAACTGGATATTTTGAAACTATATTAAAGAATATAAACAAATCTTACTTTAAAGTTAAATATTAATAAAAAGTAACTCAATTTAAAGGTACGTTACTGTTTAACATTTTCAGATCCCAACACAATTTGTATCTACAGCATATACGCTTTCTTGCACACTTAATGATAAAACATCTCTTCTGTATCCCGAACATCAGTGCCTAATGCTTCTATCTTGAGCCTACTTATATTCACATTTTTTCTATCCTCGTAGAGATAATAGGCATACCGACAGGTTGTTTTATTCCTAATATATACCTAGAAAACAACATGTAATTCTTTAAGTAAATGATCAAATTTCCATTTCATTTGTAGTTGTTTGTTAATTATTTCTATATTATACTATAAATATTTCCAGAATGAAAGTGTTTACCTTTTGTCTATTATATGTATTTTTTCTATTATTTGGAGGTTTCATCTACACTTATTTTCATTTAATTTTTAAACTAAATTTTAAAATATTCCATTTCATAAATATTAAATCATTCTGTGTTGAATGCTATTTTTGATTGATTGTTTTTAAACGTGTAGACGGCAAATTTATGGGCTCTTTTAGTATTCGCTTTTAGGATCTTGTTGATTCGTTAAATGTTATTTTCAGTCTGAGGAAGTCAAAAATTGAAACCTAAAAGTGAACTTTTAATTTGTGTAGTTGGACAACTCTCTGGTTAAGGTATACGTGCCGCTTCCTTACATTACTTTCTCATAACTTCAGCATCCCCTAACTAGGTCTTCTGAGAGTTTATTTTCTAAGCTTTTGCCTTCACAAAAAAACGTTTTGCTTAGAGTGAAACTTACTTGTGTTTAACCTATTTCAATTTAAATATCCTCTGATAACTCTGCCAGATGACGTCAGATAGGTAGCTAAATAATTACAAATGCAACACTAACTGTTTCTTGTGATTCTGTTGAAATTTTATCTTCCATTTATCCTAATAATTATTAAATTTATAAACGTTAGCTCGCAATAAAATTTAGGATTTATATTATTACATCCAAAATTCAAAAAGATTTACGTCACATTTTAGGAACATTACAAAGAAACATAGATAAAAATAACGGCCCAGGTGAAACTATAAAAACTGGATATTTTTAAACTATAAATTAAATAAACAAATGTTACTTTGAAGTTGAATAATAATTCAAACTTCAAAGTAACTCAATTTGAAGCTACGCTACTGTTTAACAATAATTTTTTGCTATTGAATTAAACGTTTCTTTATAGTCTAATGCCAACATAAAAACCGTAATTTCAATTACCGTTAGCCTTTAATTATACATACATTTACTGAAATAAGAGCTAAATTAGGTTTAATACTAATTAAAAGCACCCTAATTATAAGTTGCCTAAAAGAAGTGAATAAACGTCATTTCATAGCTTAGTGCTATGATGGGATGTAACTCAAACTTACGTAACTGTTGAACACTAATATAAAGTTACTGAAATAAAAGCTGTTATAAAAATTTGGTTAATTATGAAAATACAACGTTCTAGTAGCCTATATTTAAGGAAATGAAAAAGTCGTTGTCTGTTCTGATGATACTAAAAAAAGTGTTTGTGTTCATTTATAACATGGTTTACCTAGGTTTTAAGATACTATATATATATATATATATATAGGTCATATATATATGTCATATATATATATATATATATGTATATATATATATATATATATATATATATATATATATATATGTATATATAGGCTATATATATATATATATATATATATATATATATATATATATATATATATTATATATATATATATATACAGGGTGATACAGAAAAACTGTAATTTTTTAAAAAAATTCTAAAAATATAAGAGTGATGGAAGAAAATGATTTTATTTATATTACATGAAATATCAAAACTTGCCATTTTTGAAACACTGATGGAATTTATGATTTTTTAAAAACAACATCCTTTAGGTGGCGTCCTCCTCTACGAATGCATTCTTGAAATCTGCGGTGGAGATTCCTCATTGACCGCTGCAACATCTCAACTGGAATACTGTGAATTTTATCTTGAATTCTCTGTTTTAACTCATTTACAGTTTTTGGTCGAGATGTGAACACTTTAGTTTTGAGATAGCCCCAAAAAAAGAAATCGCACACGGTCAAATCTGGCGATCTAGGGGGCCAGAAAACGTTACCGAATCTTGAGATGACACGGTTACCAAACAATACTCGCACAGCCTCCATTGATCGCCGTGCAGTGTGTGATGTCGCACCATCCTGTTGAAACCAGGATTCTTGAACGTCTGGAAATATGTTCAATTCAGGTGTAACGAAACGTTGTAACATTTCCACATAACGATCAGCATTGACAGTCACTGCAATCCCCCGTTCATCCTGAAAAAAATAAGTTCCGATGATCCCATGTAATGAAACAGCACACCATACTGTAACCTTCTTAGCGTGTAAAGGGCGCTCATGTAGTTCATTAGGATTTGTGTCTGGCCAGTATCTGTAGTTCTGCTTGTTAACATAACCTGTGAGATGAAAGTAACATCTGACATCCACAACTTGCTTAGAAATTCATCGTCATTGTTTATGTGTGTTAACATTTGTTGGCAGGATTGCAATCGCGACTGGTAATCATTTTCCTTCAACTCTTGCACTATCTGCAGCTTGTAGGGGTGAAATTTTAATTCTAAATGAAGAACTCTGCGAACACTCTCACGGGACATTTCAACCGCAGCTGCTTGCTTATCGAACGGCGTGGACTCTTCAATACAGATTGGCAACATCAATGATCTGTGCAGTACGAGCACTTCTTGGCCGTCCCGTTGGTTTCTTTTTTAAAGCTAATCCACTCTCTTCAAAATTATTAATCCAACTTCTAATGTCATGTTTTGACGGAACGGAATCATGCCGTCCTAAGTTGTAAAAAAGTCGGAACTTAATCTGGGCAGCTTTCAAACTATCACCGTTTTTATAAAACATTTTTATAGCTAACGCACGCTGTTGCCCGTTCTACTGGTGCCTGGCTCCTTTAATGGCGGCTTGTTTACTTGTACACTGTCGCTGTCCCGCAGTGCTGCCACCTGCACACGGCTGCCACGACGCGTTACAAAAATTACCGTTTTTATGGGTCACCCTGTATATATATATATATATATATATATATATATATATATATATATATATATATATATATATATATATATATATATTAAATGAAAAATATTTCAAAAACAAGAATACTTTTAATTCATACATTATGATTCTTTTCTTGAAATATGTTTAATTTAATAACTATATTACAAGAAAACAAATCACCATATTATATATATATATATATATATATATATATATATGTAAATGTATATATATACACATACATATATATATATATATAAATATATATATATATATATATATATATATATATATATATATATATATATATATATATATATATATATATATCTATATACATATTACATATATATATATATATATATATATATATATATATATATATATGTATATGTATATATATATATATATATATATATATATTATAATATATATATATATATATATACATATATATATATATATATATATATATATATTATATATATATATATATATATATATATATATATACCTATACATATATATATATATATATATATATATATATATATATATATATATATATATATATATGTATATGTATATATATATATATATATATATATATATATAATATATATATATATATATATATATATAATACGTTTTCTTGTTTATAATTTAAAACAACACAGGTTATTCAAATACAAGAATATTTATTATTTTATATCCATAAAGTAATAAATATTTTTGTATTTGAATAACCTGTGTTGTTTTAAATATATATATATATATATATATATATATATATATATAAGTTACGTGTTATATTAAGCTTGAAAGGTTTTTAAAATGATTTTATTTTTACAAAACTTTGTTAATTATGAAACATTTAATTTTGAAATGGTTGCAATAATTTAGCTTAATAAAAACAAATACAATTGATGTACACTCAATCGGAGTGAGAAACGTCTGTACGATACAGTGGCCGCTTAAACACTGCCAGGGCTCTGTTCTCACACCTATATAATGCTAAAGCTGCGTAAGCAGGAATTTTCCTAGCACGCATTTAATTATGAAATGTTCACATAAAATGTTTATATAACTCCTCCATCCCTAAAGAGAACTTCGGGGGTTGGCGAAGTTTCGGCGTTGGTTGAAGTGTTCTTCTTCTTCCTGATGAGGGCGAAGTATATAAGCTGCTGAATAGGCCTCCTTAAAGGGCAGTTTTCGACATGGGTTGAAGTCCTCTTCACTGGAGAAAGTCACCAGGCAAAGGTTGATTTCCAAGATCCAGTTAAATGGGTTGTCTGAGATTTCCAACGCAGTATCCTCGTAGTTTGTAGGCGTTATTGTTTTTGATGATGGGCATTTTACAGTCTAATTTTCTGTTCATTATAATTCAACTGAGCAAAAGTATTTGGAATTGATTAATACAATTTATAATGAGTCTTTTCTATCATAGGATAGATACAAAATGTTTATAAAATATACAATTTTATCAGAATCTAATTTTTGTTCTACAAACTTTACATTGATTACAATAAAAGTTTTATATAATTTATCATAATTCTTTACCATCGTTTACATTTAAATTGCCTGTTATAGATTTGATAAAGGATTCTAGTCAGTTTATAAGAATTCTTTTTGTTTTGTTATCTCTTTAACAGTATAGTTTCTAATTTTCTTCAATTACAATTTTTTTTTGTGATTAACATATTTCAAATAATTAACAATATTTATTACCATAATTAGTTACATATCATTTAATAAATTACAAGAGTTTGTAACACATACAATTAATGAAACAATGTTGTTTAAAGTTTAATAAAGTTTCTTGCATAGAATTAGTGGACAAAGTTATGGTAGGGATTTTAATTTGATTGTGTTGAATATGAACAAGAAGGATTTTGGTCATTAATTACATTTTCTATCTTCTTAGGCCTTTTAATTTTTGACAAATGTATTTTGTCTTTTGTGTTATGATGTCTAGGCTTTATTTTACCAGTTTTTCTTTCCTTGTTTATTGAAGCTATCTCTTCCTTGCTATATCTGTTTTTCGTTTTGCTTTGCTTCTGAACTGATTTTATATAAACTTCAGATGGTATTTCTGGAAGCGGTTCCTTGTTTACATTCCTTTTTTCTAAAACTTTTTCTTTAATTCTTTGATTGCTATCCCTAATGTTTTCGTAAAGTATTTTCGTTTTTTCTTTATGGTTTAAAACGTAGTCATTTACAATTTGTTTTTCTAATATCTATATCTAATAAATTGTTTGAATATATGTGTCCAAATAAGACTTCGCACGGCGTTAATTTTGTGACTGAATGTATGCTATTGTTATAGGCGATTATAGCATATTTAACTTTCTTAATTATACTCTCTTTTTTAAATTCGATTTGATTATTTAACAGCCTTATGTGTTCTATTAAGGTGGAATGGAATCTTTCACATAATCCGTTTGATTGGGGGTTTTGTGTACTGATAAAATGGATTTTGATTTTATGCAGGTCTAATATCTCCTTCACAATTCTGTTATTAACTCCGTTCCATTGTCTGAGATAATAACTGTTGGTAAGCAGAACTGCGCGAAGTAATCTAATAACATGTCTGCAATCTCTGTAGCTTGAGAGCTTCCCAAGCGATAAGCTTGAGCATACCTTGTGAAACTGTCGACAATGCTGATAAACGAATTCTTTTCTAAAGAGATAGTGTCGATGTGAATTATCTGGAAAGGCCTTGCAGCTGTTGGTGTCAAGTTCATTTCTAGCTGTAAGGGCATTCTGTCGTATTTGGTTCTTTGACATATGTCACACTGATTTATGAAATTTTGGATTAGTGATTTTAAATTGGGCCAATAATATCTTCGCTTAATTTGTTCGTATGTTTCTTGTATCCCTCGGTGATTGGTTTTGCTGACATGATAATTACTTATCGTTTCTAAGGTATCTTCTTCCGAAGTTAGGTCTAAGAGTTTGTTATTACACTTAACCAAATTTAGTTCAGTTTGTTTGAAATTTTTGGCTACGCATGATGCAAATTTCTCGTAAAAATCGTCTTCAAAATATAGATTATATTTTATTTTGGGTACCAAATATGATTTTACAAAGTTAACTATGTCTTCTTTAAAATTATTTTCTGATATTTCGACCATTAAACGAATTTTTGAAGTTCCGAATAGTTTTATAATTTTTACTTTCTTTGGCTCATATTTTACTAATGACAAAAATATTTGATTTTTCCCAAAGTTTACAGGCTCGTCGGAAATTGGTATTTCAATTTGGGTGTTTCCTTCAAAATTGGAGTGCACGGTTTGACTGTCACTTTCTTGATCGTACTCTAAGTTGGCGTTATCTGTTGCGTCGAGTTGTACGACCATAGACTCATTTTCTTCATTCAATTCCGGGAAGTAACGACTCAGTAAGTTCGCTGGAGATAGCTCAAGGTCTGGTTCTACAGTGTGTTGGGTGTTTGTTGACCTTTATCAGTAACATTCAATTGTATTCTAGACAAAGCATCGGCATTTTGGTTTAATTTTCCTTTTTTGTATCTTATGTCATAATCATATTCTTCTAATTTTAATCTCCATCTTAAAAGCTTGGAATTTGGTTCTTTAACTGAAAATAACCATTGTAAAGGTTTATGGTCTGTATAAATTTTAAATTTTCTCCCAAATAAATAAGGCCTGAAGTGTTTGGTAGCCCATACGATCGCTAATAATTCCTTTTCAATCGCGGAGTAATTAGTTTCGCTGTCGTTTAAAGTTCTGCTGGCATACGCTATAGGAAGGTCTTTTCCATTTTTGTCCTGGCTTAAAATTGCTCCTAGTGCAAAATTACTCGCGTCTGTCGTTAGAGTAAACTCCTTTTCAAAATCTGGGTATTGTAGAAGGGGCTCGTTAGTCATTATATTTTTACATGTTTCAAAACATTCTATGAAGTCTGGATTTTTATATTTATTTTTGCATTTTTCTTTAAACAGTTAGTAAACGGTTTTGTTATCTTGGCGAAGTTTTTAATAAATTTTCGATAATAGCCTATTAGTCCTAAAAATCCTTTAATTTGTTTGGTGGTTTTGGGTATTGGATAGTTTTTGATTGCCAAAATCATTGCAGGGTTAGGTTTTACGCCATCTGGTGTCACAACATGTCCCAAATATGCCACTTCTTTTCTTAAAAATTCTGTTTTATCCAGCTGTACTTTAAAGTTGGCTTTACGTAATCTGTCGAAAACTTCTTTAAGTCTTTGTATATGTTCTTGGAGGCTAGTAGAATAAATTATAATGTCGTCTAAATAAACTAAACATGTTTCATTTTGGATGCCTCTCAGAATATTATTCATAATTCTTTGAAATGTAGGGGGGCTATTCTTTAGTCCAAAGGGCATTCTTAAAAATTCGTAGTGTCCCGTTTCTGTTGAAAACGCTGTTTTTTCTATGCTATGTTTATCCATTTCTACTTGGTGAAATCCTGAGGCTAAATCTAAAGTTGTAAAATACTGAGATCGTCCTAATTTATCTAATATGTCGGTAATGTTTGGCAAGGGAAATTTATCGTCAATTGTTTTCTTGTTTAATCCTCTAAAATCTATTACTAATCGAAATTTTCTTTTGCCAGAAGCGTCTTGTTTTTTGGGTACAATCCAGACAGGAGAGTTCCATGGAGAATTTGAAGGTCTAATAATTCCTTGTTCAAGCATGTCCTCAGTTTGTTTATTAATTTCGTTCTTGTAAATCTCTGGATATCTATAATTTCTGGAGTATACGGGAATTTCATCAGTAGTCCTAATAACATGTTTTATTTGGTTGGTAAAAGTTAAATCGTTTCCCTCAATATGGAATAAATCTGCATAATCTTTTATTAAACTTGTTATAGCGGATTTTTCTTCCGAGTTCATATGTTCCATTTTAAATTTTGATAAATCTAAATTTTTTCTTCTCGAAATTTTTTGTTTATAATCTAATAAATTGAAATTAACGTTCGTTTGCATTGCATCAGGTCTAAGGATATTGTATTCTTCTAAAGATTTTAATTCTAATGATTCATTTACTGTTAATTCTACATTTACTTCTGTGTTGTTTATTATAGGGCAGTAGGCTTCTCCCTTGTGTACTGAGACTATACACTGCGGAATTTCTAATCCATTTAAGTTTTTTGTAATGTAAGAGTCCTTCTCCATCTTGAATATTTTGTATTCTAAATTTAATCATTTGGCTAGCGCGGGCTTGTATAACATAACTTGTTCCCTTTTTTGCTTTCTGTTCCTGACATTCGCTTTTATTAAATTATTATTATTATTATTATTATTTTGTTCCTCTGTGTTAAAATATTTAATCGGGATTTGCTTATTGCGAAATATTAATTTTCCATTCACAAAATTTAAATTAATTTTTAATTCTTTTATGTTATCTAATCCAAGAAGTAAGTCAAAATCTTTATGGAAATCAAATAAATAGAATTTGGTTGTTTCTTTTCCTAAAAGTGGTAGCGTACAACTGTATTTTTCTTTTGATACTCCATGAGCTGTACTCACTTCAAATGGTTCTTGTTTTAGGGTGTTTTTGAAAAATTGGAAAGCTATTGATTTTTTAATAAATGATCTCGTGCTTCCAGTGTCAATCAGCATCTTTAGGTTGGTCTTGGGATCGTGGATGTACGGTAGTTCGTTTGTGTCGTCTTCTATATGCATTATGGAAAATGTCTTTTTAATGTGGTTAGTCCTACAAAAATGATTTTGGGTATGATTGTCCTCTTGAGTGAATCCGCATGCGTTTTCCTCTTGCGTTGAATCATCAAAGTCTATGTAGCTGTCAGGGTCTTCTTGCGGTTCATAATCTGTTTGTTCGGTCAGATAAGAGTTAGTCATTTGTTCAGTCAATCGATTCATAGTTTGATTGTAAATTTCCTCTTCTATTGGTTTCCCTGTCATCTGATAAAGTCTATTTTGTCTAATTGTGTTCCCTGTTTGACGTGTGGAAATGCTCATTGGTTCTGGTTCAAATTTTTGATGAACTGTTAATGGTGTGTAGTTGTTAGACTGTCTCGGTTGTTGATTTTGCTGTACGTATGAGTTAGGTTTAGTAAATTGGTTAGGATTATTTTGGTAGTTGGGCCTATAATTTTGGAAGGTTTGTTTGTTAGGAAGGGGTTTGCGAATAGGCGGGTATTGTGGGGCCCTAGGTGGAATGTTCTGTTTAATATTTTGAAATAATTTGTTATTTTTAAATTGAAAATCGTTAGTAAGCATATTAAGTGCTTCGCTAAGAGAATCTGGATTTTTGGTTCGCATTAGCGATCCTACAGGTTCATGTAAACCTCTAAGGAGAACTCTTAACCCTAATTTCTGTACATATTCTATTAAAACATCTTTGGCCAATTGTCTTTGTGGCTCTTTATTAACAAAAAATGAAATCTGTAAAGTTAATAGTTTTTGAATTCTCTCATAAAATTTAAAAGGTGATTCGTTATTCTCTTGTTTTAACTCAGCCATTTCTAAATTTAAACTAAAACAATCTCTTTTGTCTGAATAGCTGGTTAATAATACTTTTTTAACCTCATACCAATTATATGAATTTGAGTTTACTACCATTTCTAATGCTTGGCCTTTTAACTTAGCTAGTATAGAAGAATATAGATATTCATTTTGAAAATCCTCTGGATTTTCGCTTACATAAAATTTATTTACTACTTTATCACATATGGAAATGAATCAGTGGAGCATAGTGGGCTCTTCACTATACTCAGGAATCATATCAAGATATTCCTTCTTTAATGTTGGCGTTGCCATTTTAAAATATTATTTTCTTTAAAATAATAAAATTAAAAATCAATTATATAAAATTAAAAAGTATTTACTCTACTTTTTCTTAATTCTATATCTTAAGATCTACTTACAAGTTGATCCAAAATACTTTGCTCATTTGAACAATTTTCACTTTTCACTTACACGATATTCACTCGTGCTCTTAATAGATATTCGCTCTATTAAGTGGTTGTAGATATTCACTCTACTTAAAGTTTTCTTGATGTCGTTACAGATATGCGCTCTGTAACGAATCGCGTTTTTGCAGTATCTCGGTTAACGATTGAAATCGAAAAAATTATGTTCATTAATTTTCCCGAGATGTCCTACCGACTGCGCCAGTTACGTGTTATATTAAGCTTGAAAGGTTTTTAAAAATGATTTTATTTTTACAAACCTTTGTTAATTATGAAACATTTAATTTTGAAATGGTTACAATAATTTAGCTTAATAAAAACAAATACAATTGATGTACACTCAATCGGAGTGAGAAAAGTCTGTACGATACAGTGGCCGCTTAAACACTGCCGGGGCTCTGTTCTCACACCTATATAATACTAAAGCTGCGTAAGCAGGAATTTTCCTAGCACGCATTTAATTATGAAATGTTCACATAAAATGTTTATATAACTTATATATATATATATATATAAATATATACATATATATATATATATATATATATATATATATATATATATACAATATATACAATATATAAACTTATATATATATATACAAGAGATTTTTGTATGTGATAGCTATATAATTTACCCAATATTAAATTGTAAAAAACTGCGGCTTATTATCATTCTACCTGAAATCTATTAGTAACTCATTGGGAAAGACTTAAAGGGACTACAATGCTGCGGAGGAGGTCAGACCCGCAAGGCTTGACCTAGGAGACTGAAGCACCGGTCGACACATAGGTCGATTAGTACTATTAGTAGCTATTTGCTCCACAATAGAATTGTGCCCTTACACACTGTCTAAGTGTAAACCCAAAATTGAACGTGTTTACGTTGGTAATAAACAAACTGTTCATTACCTTGTCTCTTCAAGGGTTCAAAGGTTCATGAGGCCCTATAGTTTTCGTAAGTCGTAGTATTTACGTGCCTATCAAGTGTCCATAGATATAGATTGAATGTGTTTACGTTGGTAATAATCTAACTTTTCATTACCTTGTCTCTTCAAGGGTTCAAAGGTTCATACGGCCCTATGGTTTTCGTAAGTTGTAGTATTTACGTGCCTATCAAGCATCCATAGATATACATTGAATGTGTGTTCGATGGTGGAAAAATACCCTTTGTCTATATAAGCATGTCTCTAAGAGGGAGCAAAGAGTTGTGAGGGGAGAATCATGTCGTTTATGTCTCGTGATCCGTACTACCTGTCTACCAACTAAGCTTCTAATATTTTTTGATGACTCTAAACCATGGTAGCAATCCCCCCTGAAAATATAGGAGGAATACCGTACGAAGGCGTTGAGGCTTCTTCGTATTATTTTCTAGTCTCTATTACATGTCTTAAGCTATCAAGTGAACCTTCTTTGTAGTTTTTTAAAGTAAAGGTTTTCTAGATCACCTTATGTTTACGGGTAAGGTGATTCTCATTATTTTGTTTATAATTTTCTCCTGAGTCCTGTCGCAATATATATATATATATATATATATATTTATATATATATATATATATATATATATATATATATATATATATATATACTGATATTGATATTTTACGTTGTCCATTATCTTAATATATATATATATATATATATATATATATATATATATATATATATATATATATATATATATATATATTATTCATCAAAGAGTTTTATCGTGCTTCATCGTTGTACAGTAGTAATCCTAATCTCGAACATATTTTTCTGGTTAAATTAAGTAAGGGAAAAATAGTAGGTAAGACGTTGAAAATACTTTTTCAGATAGTGCCGCTGGAAATACTTTCTTTGCTTTTAATACAAAATGAAAACACGTTGATATTAATATATAATATGATACAATACAAATAATTAAATACAAACTCTGTTAAATACCTAGTCACGTCAACCTTTGAGCACAACTCGATGTCACATTTTAAACAATTAATTAATGAAATAGACAATAAAAGAAATGCTCACTTTCCTATAGTGTCGATACTCACACAATAGCTTTAATTTGATGAATTTTTGAGGATTTCAATTCATAGACTTGTTTGAATAAATTGATATAATTTAATAGTAATAAATGCTACGATGAAAAATCTAAACTCAAATACCTACCAATTTCATAATTTGTATTAATTTTTGAAAATTTGGTTTTGTAGCAATATTAGTAATTGCAAATTTAAGTTGCAAAATTCATTTCGGAAGGTGCTGTGGTTTTACTTAATTGGAAAGATTCCCATGTTTGGAATTCGATTTATTATGTCCCATGGTCGATTTGTTTATCTATATTTATATATTTTATTAAATACCATATCAATATTATTGTATTTATATCTCCAAATTGGTCTGTCATCTCTTGGTTTACGTTGCCTCATATAGGGTCAGTTCTGTCAGATATCATGCTTTATAACTTGCGGCAAATATACCTTTACTGCACGTATTTATACGAGCTAACAGGATTAGGGCCTTTCCTTCATGGAGTCCGTGATTACATACTTACTTCTGTGTCACTTTATAGTGATTTAATTTACATATCAGAATTCGAGTCTCGTAACCTTTGAAGCTGCAATTTGTTCAGGATGGTTTTTTTCTGATGATTAGCTTTTAGAGACAAACAGTTGTTAAATAAAATCTGAGTAATTACTCGTAAGGCCATTTTAAGCCGAAAAAGGTTATTTACTATATAACTATCATATGTAGTAACTATATATATATATATATATATATATATATATATATATATATATATATATATATATATATATATATATATATATAATCATTATATATGAACTAAGTCAAAATAAAAATACAAGAATTATAAATGAATTTACACTTCAATTATAATTCTGGTATTTGTATTTTTACTTAGTTCTTTATTAATACACAAGAAAACATATTGCGATATATATATATATATAGCTTTTTATATCATCGCCAAACCTCGATCTCCGTAGATAAAAAATAGTAATTAGTTCCAATGATCCTCACGTGAGATCGGTACTTTTCAGCGGACCGATATTAAACCGCTGATTGTGATAAACTTGCGTTTTATCGTCCCTTTCTAAATTAATCAAACTAAATTAAGAAAATTAGCATAATGATAAGGAGAGCCGAAGGTAACAGATCCTTGACGTCTTCCTGGTGACTGAGGGAGCACATTCCGTGACACATAGCTCTTTTCAACATATATGACTACATCTAAAATACCTCTAACCAGACTGTCTTCAGCCAACGTTCAAGACAAAAGCTCAACCTGTCATCTTGGCCTAATACTAATGATTGTATTCTTGTGAATGAAAGTAGTCCGTTTAAGAAAAAATGTTTGCCTATACAACATGCTTCATAACATGAGTATATTATACGACGATAACGCACATTAAAAGCGTGACTACAGATTGAAAACTTTCCTTCGCCTAAGGATGGAAGTTACAGAAATATATTAAAACTGTGTTTACGGAAAAAATGCAATATTCTGTTTATAAGAACTAAACTGTTTATTACCTCAAATAATGAATATTTAAATAATACTGAAATAGCGGATACTTCCTAATTATTTGAGTTCTATGAATATCTTTACAACAGTCAAAATCGTTAACGTTTGCTGTTAAAGTAAAATGTTCGTTCAAAAATAGGTTAAACACTAAAATTTATAATACTTCGGATAGTTGCCAATAAAATGAAAATGCTTAGAACGATATTCACGATAAAAAAAACAGGCAATACAAATATTTCTTCTACAATCCGCATTGGCTGGTTCAAATATTTAACTTCTTCTGAAATTCCCAAAGACAATAAGTAAATTTTTTTTTTGAAACCAGCAATACTGTTGGCACATAACTTGAAACAATGACCATCTAATGTTGTTTATAAACTTTTATTGATAACTACAAAAAGTCTTTAAACGATATGTACTAAAGAAAAATTAATCTGAAGAGAAATGTGAAATAGGCCTATTGTACTGCAACCTAAATGCAGGTTTAGTAACTATTAATTTCGTCATTGTAACATAAGTGAATGCTTTTCCAAATATGATCATCAATTGCGATTGGAAATACTTAACAGTAATATATATTAGGAATAAGTAAGTAATATATTCCTTTCGTAACTTAAGGAAATGTATATTATTAACAATGTTACTTTTAAATTCCTAAATATACACTATTCATTCTCTTTTGATGATTAATGGCGATTGGAAATACTTAACAGAAATATATTACGAATAAGTAAGTAATCTATTCCATTCGTAACTTAAAGATATTTATGTTAGTAACAATGTTACTTTTAATTTCCTAAATATACACTATGCATTCTCTTATGATTTTCAATGGCGATTGGAAATACTTAACAGAAATATATTACGAATAAGTAAGTAATCTATTTCTTCCGTAACTTAAAAAGATTTATGTTAGTAACAATGTTACTTTTAATTTCCTAAATATACAATATGCATTCTCTTATGATGATCAATGGCGATTGGAAATACTTAACAGAAATATATTACGAATAAGTAAGTAATCTATTCCTTTCGTAACTTAAAGAAATTTATGTTAATAACAATGTTACTTTTAAATTCCTAAATATACACTATGCATTCTCTTATGATGATCAATGGCGATTGGAAATACTTAACAGAAATAGGCTATATTACGAATAAGTATGTAATCTATTTCTTTCGTAACTTAAAGAGATTTATGTTATTAACAACGTTACTTTTAATTTCCTAAATATACACTATGCATTCTCTTATGATGATCAATGGCGATTGGAAATACTTAACAGAAATATATTACGAATAAGTAAGTAATCTATTTCTTCCGTAACTTAAAGAAATTTATGTTAGTAACAATGTTACTTTTAAATTCCTAAATATATACTATGCATTCTCTTATGATCATCAAGACCAATCATGTACGACCATTGTAGCGGCTATTCTTGAACAGCTCCATCTATTTATCTGTGTTATTCTACCGCTACTGCACGATTCACACTAGGCTAGTGGATAGGTACGTTCCACAAACACCTTATATATTCTTTACGCTATTAAGTGAGGCAACGCAAACCGGTAAAGTACATAGGAACTAATCTTGTGTTGCTATGGGTTAAAGGGTTTTATGTCTCAGTTAAGTGTGCTGTTGAAATTTTTGTTTGGATAAGTAGTACGAAAAAAATAGCCCCGAGAGGATTCCAACCTTCTCATCGTAAAATGACATTTTCGAGAGGCTAACTGTAATTATGTTTAAATATTTACTCCTTCAGGTAACATACCAGGTTAAAGTATATGTTACATTTTCTGATGTAAGGTATCTATCTCCAACAAGATATAAGGTAACTACTACTCTAACTAAAACCAATTAGTGGTGAATTTAAAAATTTTAAGAAAGGTACTTTAGAGTTTTTGCTCTTCTAAGACTATTTGACTTTTTCTTCATCTCAAATTGTTATTAGTACTCAAGATGCCTTATAATTTAACGTTACGATGATGTTCTTATAATGTTCATTTACAATAAGAACTGTAGAAGCTCCAAGACATTTTAAAATTTAAAAAACTCTTCATGAGTTTAATTTCCATATTTCAAAGCGCATCATTTGTTAAAGCGTTTATCCAACGTATTAGTTTCCGTAACAATGTCTTCAATATCATGGGTTCGTACCTACTGTATTTTTCACTGTGTCATTTCTAATTCTATTGTAACTTGTGTTCAATAGTAGTGTTAAACCTTCATGTTTCTCGAGTTTAACGGATATTATTACTTTCAATAAGACTCACGCTTCTTGCTAGAACATGCTTATACAAGTTATACGAACCACCTTTTTACTCAAACTTGATTACCTTCAAAGTCTTTTAAAGTTTACTAGAAAATTTAAAGATTTTGGTAACCTTTCTCTGATGAGTTTTCCTTCATTGTCTTCTTGATATCCTTGAGACGCCTTAATCAATGCTGGGTTTACTTCACTAGATAAAGGTCCTTTATTATGAATTATTTCTTTCAATTTCAACATAGCTTTGTTTCTGTTTACCCACAAATACAAAACTACCAGATATTTAATATAGTTCTCACTGTGCACAAATTGGAAGAGAATTGTTAATATTTCCATCTCTTGCTAAAACTAGAAGCTTAAATCGGCGATAATGGCCGGGCTTTGTTTAGTTCCAAATCTGAGTTACGAACAGAACTGGGGCAATTTGGTGAGGATGCGAGAGTGTTAAGCGTGATCTTAACTAGAGTGTTAAGCCGTGAAACCGTCCTTAAAACCACATTTAAGTATCCTCGAAGATCGTAAAGTAAATATAAATCGGTCAACTCATCATACTCAAGCAGAGTGTGCTTGACTGTGATAGTACCTCCACAAAACTGACAATATATATATATATATATATATATATATATATATATATATATATATATATATATAAGGGAAAGTAGCCAAATAAGAGACACTTTTTTTAAAAATCTTATAAAATAATGTACGAAAGAAAATTTTGAAAAAGGTTTATGTAGCTGCCTTATTCAGATACTGTATTTGATTGCATTATAAAAATAATTTAAATTAAATACTAATTATAACAGCTATAAGCCGTTAAATAAGAAAATGGTAAAATATGCGATTTTTCGAAAGGGTTCCAAATAAGAGATACCAACTTTTTACATTTAAAAACAGGTTCCAAATAAGAGGCACCAAATACAATTGCATATATTTATTAGATAATACCAGAATATGTATGTTACAAATTAAATTTAGTTCTTTGAATAAAAACACACTGTATATTCCTAAAATTAAACAAAATATCAACTTTTAAAGACATACAACGATTTAAACTTTTTAAAGGAAAAACATTAGCTTCACTTACTTCTCAATAAAAATAAAATTATAATTTATTATCTTGAAGGATTATCATTTACTATAGAGATAAAATTATAATTTATTAATAGAAAGAAAAATATTTATTTCAAAATGAAAATTAAAAATTCAATTCCTAATGGTTTTAATAACTAAGCTAACTTATCTTACATTCTATTAAAAATATATGAAATGTCTTTGATGTAAACTTGAGTAACTTATAATATTTTAATAGTCTATTAAAATTTATTTTTATGATTAAGAGATACAACGATCCAAATAAGAGATACTATCTCTTATTGGGAACCCGAGGTGTCTCTTATTAGGAACCAATTAGCACTAAAGTAAAATGGCTGACTTGAGAATAATTAAACTACTTAACTGAAAGATTTTATATAAAAGAGGACACATATTACATGTGCTTTGCTGTGATATAGATAATATATACATTAAGGCTTACCTTCACTGTTTTCTTCGTCGTTAAACTTCAGTAAGGAAAAAACTCAAAACATCAGGAAACAATAAAAATTATACACAATATTTACAACGACTTTCTTGGCGTCCACACTGCGACTGCAAAGTAAGAGGAGAAGAACAAGTTATCTCCATCTGTTTCCGCTAAATGGTAGCACACACAAGAGCAAATAGTCTACTGTCTCTTATTAGGTTACTGTCTCTTATTTGGCTACTTTCCCTTATATATTAAATATGGTGATATGTTTTCTTGTAAT
The DNA here is from genome assembly GCA_036971475.1 of Prosapia bicincta. Lineage (NCBI taxonomy): Eukaryota > Metazoa > Arthropoda > Insecta > Hemiptera > Cercopidae > Prosapia > Prosapia bicincta. Next base: position 182,144,326 of record JBAIZL010000001.1, read on the forward strand.
ATAGTTCATAAATTAAAAATATTTCTAAAACCAGAAAACTTTTAATGAATATATTTATTCAAAGCTTTTCGCCGATAAAATAGTACCAGCATCTTCAGGAAAATAATTATCTAATCTTATTAACTAAATATTGAAGCGAAAAGCTTTGACTAAATATATTCATTAAAAGTATTCTTGTTTTTGAAATATTTTTAATTTATTTTAATATATTACAAGAAACCATATCACCATATTTAGTATATATATCCTTTTTCCAGCTTTTAGCATGCAGTATGTTGACAGTTCTAGACTTGTAGCAGTGTCATTGATCTTGTTTATTATTAGCATTAATGTGTTAGAGGTTAGGAAATATTGTTGGATTAATTCTATTTCAGTTAATATGGCGTTTACTTGACTTAATTTTTAATCTTATCAATATTATTCGATATTATGGTCATGTCTTTAATAAACGGTTGTATTATATTTTTGGTTTGTAGCTACTTGAGATTCTAATAGCGGTTCTATATCTATATGATAATCATTGTTTTGAATTTATTGAATAAATTTGTCGTATTTTTCTGTATCATTTCCATGATAGCTACACGATGCTTATCTATTAATCGTTCATGATATTTGTTGTTAAGTTTCTGTATGATAAGTGTTGGTAGCAAAGAAAAACTGTGAGTTCTGGTAACTAGAAACAAGTTAGTTGATTATTATTTCTTTAAGCTCCGTTTATGCTCACTTTACTTTTTTAGTGTCGGAATAAAGGGTATATCCTTTCATAGTATGGTTTAGCAATGTTCGGATACATTTTTATAATTGTTTTGTAATAGCCTATTAAACCTAAACTATTGCTTTACTTATTTCTGGTTAGTTGGCTCGAACAATTTATGTTGACGTATCCAATAAGAACCACATGAAAACTGGAATTGACAATCATCCGAATGTGCTCTGTTCTCTGAGTACGATTTTAAATCACATCGTATAATTCTTTTGCAGCAATTGGTTATTTAAAGCTGGTCTTAATTGTCTTAGATTTTTTACATGAATAAGTTCCCATATCGGATTACTAACATATATAACACTACAGCTTTCTACAGGGATTGGTCTGAGACCAAACATTACAACATATTTGGAATAGTCAAGAGAAATAATGACACAGAAGACACGCAAATCCTTGCTTCCCGTTCTTCTTCTACAAACATCTTTCTAAACAGAGAATAAAAACGACACAACGTATCAGTGCATTTGTAATAAAAGGTAATGTATTAAATACTATTTCAGTTAGTAAATTTTAGTGTCGAAAAAGTCTAGACGTTTACCCATGTCACTAGATTTCGCCAAAGGTAAACGTTGACTGTATGAATACCGGTCCCTTGGGGTATTGTTTGTGGCTCTGTGGTTCAACATGGCAACTGTAGCTGAATCGCTTTATCCCTCGACAGTAGTGACAAAAGTATGTAGTGATTGAACTAGCGTCAACGACAGAATTTTATTACCATCGCGTTTATTTCTTTTATCTGTATGGTTATTATCATTCCTTCTTGGTTTTATATTAATCGAGAACTGGCATTCTTCCGTATGTGCGTTAAACTTTTATATAAATTACTTCTTAAAGAATTTCTTTCTTGTAACCAAATGCAAGTAGTGAAGGTTAGGTTAAATAGGATCTTATAGTAACATATTTTACTAACATTTACGCAGTTACTGCGTAGTGTTTGAAAAAGGTAAAATGATTTGTAGCTTTCATTCCAGTTGTTTGTGTCTAGATTAATATTTACAGAATTAGACTCAATAGGGTATGTTTACGACACAATTTGATTAAATAATTATTATGAAATAAATTTTCACGGTAGTGATATCAAATTAAGACAGTATTATATTACATTATTTATATACAATTATAATTAGTGTTTTTTTGTAGTTATCCTTCATGATTAAAAAAAATTATTTTGCTTGTCAAGTATCATATTATAAGCTCTCAATTATATTTTAAAATCGTTTCGATATTGTTTAAAAGTAAAAAATCATACATTTTTCTAAAATATATTTACACCTTATTAGAAAACAAATACGTTGGAATTTTTTTAATTTCCAATCATTTCGGATTTTCCAGAACGTTTTTCCGTTTTAGGTATAGCTGAATTAAAATTGGTGTACGCGGTAGGCAATAATACATATTAGTGTTCTAACTGTTCAAAATTATGAGCAATTTCTTTGTTTAAATACGCAAAATTCTTTTTGAATATATATATATAAACACTTTTTCCATTCAAAAACCCCTAAATGATTTTTCCGTAATAGAATTTAAAAAAAAAAGAAACACACGATAATTGGTGTTGTTAGATATAGATAAAATATATATGCTATCAAAGTTTGAGGAAATAACAAGGTTCGCTATAATTTCCTTCTTAAACCTTCTGGTTACTTTTTTCATAGCCAGGTATAGTTGTATATAACCAAGTTTGGAATATCATTGCTCACGCATTACTGATACATGTGGTCATACAAAACATGTTCATAAGTGTTTGTTCTGTTTCAAGAATCCAAACAGTTTTTATAATTTCGTATTAAACATTTTACCAATTCCTAAAACACGTTATAAAACAGTAAAACAATACCTACATTAGTAATAACTTTATCGGTTTTTTCTCAACCTCTAATTTTAGGTCGTATTTTTAAGGATTAATTGGATGTATTAAAAAGATAAACTACTTTTGAAATACATCAATAGAATTGGAAATCGTTATTTGTCGGCCTACCACTTCGTAGAGAATACTCTTTTAAGATTATTTTTTTCAAAGATATGTTGGTTATTTTGAAAGTATTTGTAAAAATACAGTGTCAATAAATTTCACAGGAATAATTTAGTGTTCCACTGTTTTCGGATAATGCTTTAATCGGTTTGACCGTAACTCAAATGTTTTGAATAAAATCCTTATTATTCTGTAGTATTTGCGATTGTAAGCTATAAAGGGAGTTTATATATAGCTTTATGTAACATTGTAAAGCAGAGGCGGTATAAAACATGTAAAAGCCGACATATTAAAATAACAAGTGTGTGGCAGACGCACAGTTAGGAGTTCTTATCTCGTCTTGCCACTGCAAGAGTTGTATAATGTACTGAGGCTGTTATTACTAAAGTTAGCACCATCCAGTGTGCCGAGATACTCAAAGCTACATCACAAGTATTATTTCAGTCAGAGATGCTTGCTTTGACAGTAATGTTGTAAACTATGTATATATGTATGCAGAAATTGGTCGGGGATTTTTAATGCAATTTGGTATAAAACGATCTTTTATTGGCTCTCTCCTTGAATATATAATCATATATACATTAATATACATTAATTCATATAGCCCATACTCAATTAAACACATACTCGCAATATTTTTCGAGTATTTCAATGTAAATATTCTACTAATATTTCTGTTAGTGGCACTGAAACTCTTTATATCTGGGCAGCGTTTTCCTGAGTTCCCTTAAATCATGAGTTTCTCGTCAAATGGTTAGTTTGACTAAAAATAAGTTTGTACCTATTATTCAAAGTCCTAATTACTGGTATGAGTTTAAAACTAAACTTTTGGCCAAATATGGGTTATTTTAATGGAACTTTCTTAGTTTTGATGTTAAGATTTTTCAGTTTTCAATGTTCGTGTGAGGAGGGGAGTAGACATTTGGTTTGAAAGTACATAACGTTCGAAGACACGAATGATGCTCGTAGTATCACATATTTATTTTAGGATATTTAAAACCGTGAAAGATAAATTTTCCGCAATGTGTTTTGGTGGGTGAGCAAAATAAATAAATACTTAATGGAAAGTTTCTGTACATAGATCTGAGAACTTACAAGCATATCGACATCGACATAGATATCTTTAATTAGGGAAAATATAGTGCCCTGTAAAATGTTGTACCATAATTTCTTGTACATATGAATTCAGATATTTTACTGTTGAGGATTTCTTTTAAGTATACAATTTCACAACAAACCTAATGTGATTTGAACAGTATTTTTTATACAAAGAGAAGCACTATTTATAAAAGTTTTGATTTGTTAACAGTGCAACAGGCAACACTTTATTTACACTAATTGATTCCATCTTCAAGTCAGCTATTATTTTGCAGCTAAACGCACTTTAAATATGTTGTACTTGACTATAGTAGCACTTAATGTTATAATTGTTGAGGACGAACGTTCCGAGAGGAGTGTACAGTAGTCACCTTAGACCCTAACTAGTAAAGTGTAACATATTTATAAGAGTTTTTACTTTATTTATATTGGCCAACAAAATGTCGTAAACAGCAATGCAATTATGGCAGGAGGAGTCAAAATATTAGTGCAAAATATATTTGTTTTATTAAGATGTTTTCATAAACACAAATTTTAATAAATTGGATTGGCAACCACAATTTCTGGGATTGTTATTATTCCGCAATTATTTGCGGGATTCTAGTTATACTTAACATGTTATCGACAAGGGTAAAATTTATTAAATGATCAGGTAGATAAACATGCCAACAGAAAAGATGCATTTATAGAGGATACTAAGTGCAAAATAGTTTACAAGTCAGAGAGAGTCAATACAGCCTCAAAGATACTAGAACAATATATCTATCTAAAAATTTAAAATTAAAAAGCTGTTCAGTATGTTTCAAAAGGCGGTCAGAGTTATATTTCACACCAAATTTAATAATGGATTTGGCTATCCGAGGAGCGATAAGTTTTCACTATGTGATGAGTTCAAAGCTAAGAAATATAACTTCATCTACTCTACCTAGTGCTGTGTTTTGATGTGAAAACAACCTAAAAATATAGCATCTTAATTTTCAAAAATCAGTGAAAATATTTTAAATTACTATTAAAAACCACCTACTTATACAATTAAAAGAAATACTAAAAGAAACCTAATAAATTTGGGCTGGTTGAATTCTAAAACCACTTTCTTCCAAGCGCCCTTCGTATAGTAAAATTATCAATTTTAATTACTAATAGCGACACTTAATACTCTGATGATCGTATTTTATTACCATAATAAAGTTCAAGTCACCTTTTCATAGGAAATTGTGATATAAAGTATTATTCATTGGTTATCAACTTAATTAAATATTAAAGTTTGTTTATAGTTATACGTTATTACTGCACAGCCTGAAGCTGGAATTTCCAATTTTAATTGCGTAAGAACTAATATTTGCAATAATTCAGTTCTAACCGGTCAGTTTTGTATCAGGGCAATATTTAAGTAAACTCTTTTGAAAAGAAATGATATCCGTGCCAACAAATTTATCCGTACAAAAATAAATAAAAATCTCAGTAATCGATGAGACAGTCTAAGCACTAATTACGTAAAGACCCTGATTCCAAACAGGTTTTTTGAATATAAAATATAAAAAATAAAATTTTAAATCATAAAAATTTTGGAGTACATCTGAAGGAAAAAATGAAAATAAAATAGTCATCGTGATTTAAATCAAACATAATTTGTACACATTGAAATAAATTAGGAAACAAATAATGGGACCCATTGCTGATCTAATTGCGTGCACGCCGCATACATTAGCGGGTACGAAATAATCCCTCGCGTCAAATGAGTTGTATTCCACTACAAAAATATTCTCATTTTTAAAGCACTAAATAATATATTTTTATACGAATGAAATTTTTTATTCGTTATTTTGTAGCATAATTAGTTTGTTATTTGCGAATTCATTATTATCTATAATCATAATTAGTAAAAACACTTAAGATTTACTTACAATTTGAAGTTTGAGTTATATTCTCACAATGTCTTATAGGCTCTAAATATTATTGCTCATTTCTTATGTACACAGGGATAGACTAATTACAGCTATTGACTGACACCAAGGAAAAGCTTTGCTAGCTTCTCACTCCAGTTGATATAGAAACTACTGCAGCGTTCGATTATGTTAATATGTAGGGCACAATGTCAATGTTGCATAAATATCATTCTTTATTAATGAGATGAGTATCGAACGTTTTTATTGACAAGAGTAACGCGAATTTTTATATGGTATGGACTTAGTACCACACAGCCAGTACCTGCCGAAGAAGATGAAAAGAAAGCACGCCTTAACGGATATTTCAAGTATTTGACCAGCTGATCGAGTAAGTTGAACAACATAACGAAACAACAGCAGCCGATCCTTTATTCTTTCGAAAATCAAAGAAACGTGTTAGCAAAACATGCAAGCCCCCTGTACATGTTTGTTTACTAAGACTGATAATGATTGTACACATATGTACTGTATGTATAGATTTAAGAAACTGTGCATACTGATAACTAAATTGTACCAGTATATTTCTTTAAAATATAATTACAATCTTCAATAATTGTAACTTATTTACTTAATCATAGAGCTATTTCCAATTGGAAAGGTTGTGATTATATAGTACAAACGTATATAATTACATAGCCACGCCCACATCCGAATTTTACGTTATCCGGCTCCGCCATTGATCTGGAAATGAGCGGTTTTAGTGTATATGCCTTTAGTTCGGACAACACGTAAAAACAATGGCATTTAGACAATAAATAAAAGATTGAAAAATTACGCAAAATATACGGTGGGAAACACCAGTCTAATAACTTCGTTTGTATGCAAAATATAATGTTAATTATTTATAGACTATATTTTGCTTTTCAACATGTTACACATTGGTTCCAATTAAACGTTTTTACACTACGAAAACTTGTCAGTCATTTAAGCAAATGAAATAATAGATATACAAATTACCTGTAAAGATTTAAGTAGCTATAAAGACCCTCAGGTTTTCAATGAGAAGTTTTAGATTGTAATTAAATAATAACAATTGGTTTCACAGTTCCCTCTAACTAAGTATATAACATCTGAAGTATATAACATTTCTAATAAAGAGCAACCAACCTCCCAAGTATTTGATAGCTAATGCAATACTGCTACTAATTGGTTTGACGAAGTAGGTAGGTCTAAGTTGGAAAGTTACATGTTTCGATTTTCGTATCGGATTCTCCCTAAGGTTACTAAACCTGTTACGACCCAAACAGTAACAAGTGGGGAAGTTAATTATGGAGGCATATCGGATATATTGATGATATGAAACATGAGTTAGGAGGAAGTAAAAGATAAGAGGAAAGGTAAATTAGTATAAAAGGTAGAAAAAGCATAGGAAAGTGAATACAAGTAAGATAAGAAATACCTCTCCGCTGCATGACCTTGACGTGGTGGAGAGGCTTAATCCGCGCGTGGTGGACGGGTGGAGCGGAGCTGTACGTATGTGGCTCCCTAAAAACGTGAAGACAAGGCAAATGTTGAGTGCATGAAGGCGGCTCAAAAAAAGGGCCAGTCCTAGCAATTGAAGGGTTGTTATGCGGGCCTTTAAGGATCCGAATGAGAAGGGCGAGAGATAGAATCAGGAGACGTAGGGGTCAGTTGGATATGGCTTGATTTGATGGGACAGTCAGGCAGCTCTGAATGCTTTAGGTAAGGCTAGTACCAGCTCTAGGCTGGTGGCTAGGACTATAGATTCTCTAGCAGAGCTGAGTAAGTATAATTCGCTCAACCTAACCTGGATTCTATACATTCTGGCTGGATAGGGAATGAGAGAGCTGACGCCTTAGCAAAACAAGGGTGTATAACTCAAGGGCCGTTGCTGAGGGCAGTGGGCATGCCGCCTCAGGAGGGGTGCAAAAGTACACGGCACATATAGACAGGTTGTGCAGGCAAGATTGGAATGCAACCTTGGGGTTTAACAAATCCAACGTACTATGGGGTCACTCAGGAGATTTGTGGGGCAAAGAACTACTTCTTAAGCAGACTTCAACACAGAGTTAATATAGAGCTAATCACAGTCCATGGGAATCTGAGGGGGTGCAATACAAAATTGAAAAATCTAGATCCCCTCTGTGCAAGATATGCGACGAGGACCAAGAGGAAAGCCCAATCCACGTACTCTGTGATTGCATTGCATTAGGAGCTGCAAGAAGATAGTGGTTTGGCTGGCAGGTATGTAGAGTACACCAAAGGATATGTGAAGATTTAGAATCAGGTGGGTACTTGATTTCTGCAAAGGGGTAGGTATCCACTAAGCTAGTCCTGGGATAGGGATGGGGATAGAGTACAAAGGCTGCAGCTAAGTGCTCTACACCAGTAAGGTGCTTCCGAGTTTTAGTAATAATAAATAATGAAAGATAAGACATAAAAATGGGAGAAAGACATAAAAGATAGAGCAGGATTGGTGAAAAATTAAAGTCTTTAAATGACAAAGACAGGGGGAAAGGGAAACCATGACAAACGATTAGCATCAAGGATTAATGAATAGAGTCAGTTAAGTAATGGAAGCTGGCGAGGGAAGTCTTTTTTTGTAAGCTGGAGCTGAAGTGGGTTCGAAAATGACGTATAATGGAGTGGTTAGTAAAAACCTGGAAATCAAGTGTGTAATTGGTGATGGAATCGGGAAATCGTGAGGTAGAAGTACAAATAGAAGTCAACCGACCGACCAAGAAGGAAGATATTCCTACGTAACCATGGAAATTAAAAGAACGACGCTGAACCCAACCCAATGGACGAGAGAGATGAGGATCGACCAATACTGTTCAGTTTTACTCAAGTACTATCCGACTAAATATTGAAGTTTAAGTTTTTATTAAGGAAACAGGCATTTATAACTACACTTACAACGAAAGCCATTTTTCAGTAGTCTCACGTTTTTTCATGTGTGTGCTACCAAATTGTTATTCGTTTTTACGTGGTTAAAAACTCCATATGACGTCGTGTTGAGAAAAATCACTAAAAAAACTCAATGATTAGAATTTCTGTATCACATGATTATAAATTTAGATAAAACATGTAATAGTTAACATCAAGTTACAGTTCTAAAGTATAGTTTTTAGTATATATTTTGAAGACTGTAACAACTACTTTTATTATCCCTGTATACGTGCCAGAGATCACAACGGGTAAACACTTTGTATTTTCTCTGTATATATTGCTGAGACCACTAGCCTTACTTGAATTTGCAGGTTGGATCTTGTTTGTAGACACAACACAGTAATATTGCCAGGTTGAAGTTTGCAATATCTCTGAAATCATACCTGATATCGTAATTCCAATTTGAAATTAGAACAACAGACAAGTTGCAGCTTGTAACATTTATACAGATACCCCAAAAACAGTAATTCCAGGATTCAATTCTTATCATGTGTGTAAACTTCCTGGAGACGGTAACTTCAAGTTACATTTGTTATCGGTTTTTAGATACACCACAGACATATTTCCAACATGCAGTTTGTATCATCTCAGAGATGATACAATTATTTTATCGGTATTTTCCAGAGACATAATATGAATTTGCAGGTGGTATTCTATCTAGCTTAAGTATACAAGAAAAAAAATTAATAACATTCCTACAGTCTATAACCTGATATTATATTTATGTCTACATTATATTAAATGGAGTTAAACACATGAGTTATAAAAAAATACCGTATCCAGGAGAGGATGGTTGATTTTGTGTTTTGCTGCATTACACACAAATACACAAATACACAAACACACACACACACACATACAGACAGACACACACAAACACACGCAAACACACAGACACACACACTAATGAGCGTAATATGGTTTCCGGGATATAGGCGTGTTTGTGATGCAGATTTCAAATTTACTGAATACATAAACTTCAAATTTGTATTAAGGTTTATAAAATCTAAATAACAAAAGTAAATGGAATAAATATGTTCTCAAAACAAACTAAATGTTTGACTAAGACAAAAGAATAATAAATATATAATAACTAAAGGGAGACATATTTACAATGTTATGTTTTAGATAGAAGGAATAATGCTGCAATAGGATTTCTTGTACGTTATGTTTATGAGTCAATGGAATCGAAAATTAATATTTAAGCCGGAACAGTTTACAATGAAATGAGTTTTCATCATCAAAGAAATTTACTTTTATCAAGTACGTGTATTTCATCCTCCTCCCTTCTTTTTAAATGTTCAGCCTATGTATTTAATTCTAGTATTTTTATTTGAAATACTCCCAATTTATTTTTTATTGAAAATCAGGCGAACCAAACCATTGTAGGTATTAAGGGAAAGCGAGCACCCACAGCTTCGTAATGGAAAAACACTATAAAGACATAAATAGCTTTATACTTTCATCTGAAAGAATTGACGTTATTGGTATATTAAATATTTGTTTAAGATTTTATCTATTCAGTAATGTTTGTTAATAATTATAAAGAGGATAAATTCAAATATAGGTAAAAAATTAAGAACAAATTGTCCTATATGGTTTCTAATATTTAAGAATTTCAATTACTTGGATTCGAGTAAAATTCAAAACCTGTTAAATCTTTTCCTAGTTATTATTATTCCATTAGAAAGAGCGTAAAATTCCAATGAGAAATATATTTATTCAAACATGACCTTTAGATTTTTTCAGGCTGTGTTTAAAGTTTATATGTTTTTTTTCTAACGAAAATTATTAATTCTTTAATTTGCGTGATTAAAGTTGAATAATGAAAATAATAAAAACGTTTTAATGGTAATATTGTGATAAAAAAATTAATTTGAAAATGAAAAAGAGACAGTTTGAATGCCAAAGTTTGGAAAGTTTGATATGGAATGAAAATAAAAGTTCATATTTTAGTAGAGTCATAGTGAAGGCCATTATTTCTTTTAAAGAAAACAATTGTATATTATTTCATAATAACATATCTATTTTAGATGTATATTAATTGTGAACCATAAATCCGTTGTCATTATAATCAGTATGTAAAATCCTGAAAAAAATAAAATTTGAAATAATACATTTTAAAACGAGATAGATTTAGAAATAATATTTTAAAAAATCATTTAGAATAGCAAATTTTAAACTTTAAACACTTCAATATAATATCAGTTAAATGTGAAATAAAATTTTAAAAAACATTTTAATGCTGATATAAAATTAAAATAAACATTCAGAAGTATTATAACAGACCATCAGTGTTAATAAAAGTATGCTCATCTATATATATATATATATATATATATATATATATATATATATATATATATATATATATATATATATATAAGTGCGCTAATGATCTTATGCTTTTCCTAGCGACGTAATCGCCATTGCAAGTCTGGAAGTCTTAACTGTGTCCTCTCGTCTATATATAATCTTATACCTTCGTCTCATTTTACCTATTTATCCCCGCCCCTCTCATTGAATTAACTAATATAGACTTGCTGATCTTTTTAATTTTATTTATATTGTTTAATACAATAATTTAAATTTTTAAACATCACTGGTAATAGAATATTTCTTGAAATTATGTTTTATATTTGGGATATAAATATATTTCCATATTTTCTACCATTTTACACAAAACGAATAGAAAACGGCTATTAGCGTTAAAAAAAAACTCAACACACAAAAGTTAATAGTAACCTACAAATCAAAATGACACCGTTTATAGGAAGAGATCGCTGTAAGTTTTGTAGTATATTCCTACGTTATGACTTATGGCAGTAACATTAATAAAAACATTACTGTATTAGAGAACTTCTGAAAGAACATTCTTAGACTTAGATCCACTAAAGAACCTAACGTACGTTGCCCAGGTCGGTCGTGACTCCAATATGGAGCCAAACGTGTGGAATTTGTTATAACTTTCAAATTAAAAATGTCTCAGAGCGTTGTAATAAAACAATTTAACACATATAAATTACGAGTACCCTACAAATAAAATACTAAGTATACAATTATTTAAGGGGAAAGTTTGAAATACAATAACTGCTACTATAATAAGCTAAGATTAGCCTAGTTAAAAAAAGGCATAAGAGGTAGATGGCAGGAGTAACAAAACTATAAGAGGTACAGGTTTTACTATATCCTACTTAGAATTTGGTTAAACAGCATATGTCGTAATGAACAATCATACGACTTGAAAATCATAAGACATACAATCATGTAAAATACGAAACGGAAAACGAAAAACAATAAAGGTGTTTGTAAATAGCGGCTATGCTTGTATTTTTTAAAAATGTTTCACACCGTTTATGTTTGGTGACTTTTAAATTTATTTGTGATTTATTTACTTTATTTCTTTAATTCTTAAACAGATACTCAAAACTAACAGAAATATCATTGTACGTACGAGTACAAATGCCAAATAAACAGCTAATCGAAATAGATCAAACTACTTAAGTAATAATTTTAATTTAAAACTTTTCAACTTAATTAATTGAAAATTAAACAAGTCATTAAAAGATAGATATACATTTAAAGTGCACTAACAATCATAGCGATTTTACCTCCGATGCAATTGACGCCTTTCGGAAGGCATTTCGTCTATATTAATTGTTTGATCTCCGTCTTCATTTGACCTATTTATCCCCGCCCCTCACTCACTCACACACACACACACACACACACACACACACACACACACATACACACACACACACACAAACAAACACAAGCACAACCACACGCACACACACACACCTATACGTGTTTGAGAAGACTTGACCGAACGCAAACACCGAACGCATATCTTGTGGACCTCTTAGATCTAGTGAATTAATCGACGTGTAAGTGTGTACATAGTTGTTCAATATTGTTATTAGTAAATCCACAACTTTTTCTTTTATGTCTCTTTAAATTTACATTTACATTCTGAGGACGCAGTGACGGTGTGTACGCTCACTTGTACATGGTTTGTCGTGAGGATTCTGCCTGATATTAGTAAACTGTGTCATCACTTCCGGACGTGGCTGATCCACCGTTTTTTATATCTAGGATCATGAGACGTTGCGATAGTACATAATCAATGCGATAAAAAATACAGGCTATATTAGTCTGATCTGCAATGATTACAAATGAAACCCAGGCAGGTTACACTTATATGATCAAACGGGTAGACCTATGACAATAAATGCTTTTACTTTGATTTTCTTTCAATATTCTAAATACTTTTCAAGTTTTTTTTTTATATCTATTTAAAGCGAATTCGACGTAATGCTAATATGTTAGTGAAATAGTTAAATAATAATAAATTAATAAACTCTGTTAACTTTATCTAAGGACTGGACTCTCACACTAATAACGTGGATCTAGGGTGTGAATTTCGAAATCAGCCAAGCTAGTACTAGTAAAGTAATAAATGGTCTAGGGATTCCAATTGTATGAGGAATATACTTGAAAGCATTAGTTATATTAATAAATTACATTATCAGGAGTACAACAAGCATGAATTTTAATTTGAGGGTGAACAAAAAGTATAAAGTATTTAAAGAAGGAAAAACTTATCTAGTATAAAAGCAAAGCTTACAGAAAATCAAATATTGAGTTTGACGAATGGTTGTTGAGATTTTATTTACTGTATACACTGTTTCCAGAACACCGCTCACTGTTCTTTTTATGCACGGTCTCATAAAGTCTGTCAAAGAATCTTTTCATCTCGTCACAGTTCCATAGAGTATCTGCGAGAGCACGTTACTCGCTCTAAACTTGATCAATTTAATATTTCAATTCGCCCGAACGAGTTACTTTGATCCCTCTGAGCACAATATGTAACCTAGTTTGAATCTTTAGGTAGAGTAATTAGGAGCTAATTTGTTATAGTATCTACAGTGTATTCTATACTAATTATTAGTTATTTATTAACCCCTGTTTTTGATGCAAGGAAATTAATCAAATTTTGTTTGTCAACCCTTAGGCATGAAAACATATTATTTTGGCTATTGATCTAGGTTTTGATTCAGTTTGCATTTAAAGATAATATTTTGTAAAATATTTTGAATAGATAAGTAATTGTTTATAATAAAAAAAATATTCAAATATGTACAAAAATCTCTGTTCCTAATTTTGTAATAGATTTTGTGAAAAGTTTAATATCTTTCTGTGTTAATGTAACTTTCTTCTAAAGTCACTAATCTTTACTCGTAGCAAAGCCACCAAAACAACTGTATGCGTCGAGTAAACTACTAGACGTTATGCAATTTAAGGATTTTAATCTGCTAAAGCAAAACAATACACATATTATAAGACCGTAAATGTCACCGTTTGCAGACAATAATTAGGCCTATACTCGAGTAACTAAATTTAATTATAGACATAAGGTTCGAGGAAAAATAAACAGTGTCTAAAAAGCTGCTCTATTCTGTAATTAAATTTTGTTGGCAGATTTAATTTCGGACTCTATTGTTCACGAAGTTTCGTATTTTATAAAAAATAATAATGGTCATTGTAACAAATTGGAACTTCTTTTTCTGAAACAAACGCTTCCCTTATTCCACTTATTACTTTCAACGGATATATAAATTAAAACAAAAATTACCTCTCATTAAACTTTTCAAAAACATTTCTGCATCTGCCTATTAATTGAAACAATCACTGAACACTGTATAATATATATCCCATAGGCTAGGACACAAAAACATTTTATAAGCATATTGGAAAACAGGGGCGAAAGTACATTTAGGTATGCCCGTAAACCTCTCTACATGATTAATTGAAATTTTTTAATGCGTATTTAATGTTTTATTGATTGTTGTGTGAAATAAAGATCAGATTGACGAAAGGAATAAAATTGGAAATAGTAAAATTTCAAAGTATGAAATAACACAGCACAAAAAAATACAGGTCCAAGAATTAGAATTCACCAAAATAATTCCATAATAATGTAGTACCTTATACTTACCAGAAAAAAAATAACTTGTATAAATTATAAGAGATAATACCAGAGACAAATAAGAGAGGGAATATTAAGATAAGAAGATGCAAGTGAGTAATGGACCCGTTGCAGCATCGCAACATGAGATAAATGCAGGTCAGGCCGATGCCTTATCCAATCCTAGGCAGAGGAGACGCAGGTCCCCGCCCAATGCACTGTAGGACATGTGGTAACGCAACATGTGTTAAATGCAGGTCAGGCTGATGCCTTATCCACTCCTAGGCAGAGGAGGCTTGCAGGTCCCCGCTCAATGTACTGTAGGACATGTGTTAACGCAACATGTGCTAAATGCCGCTCAGGTCGATGCCTTACCCAATCCTAGGCAGATGAGGCTTGCAGGTCCCCGAGCAATGCACTGTAGGACATGTGTTTACGCAGCATGTGTTTAATGCAGGTCAGGCCGATGCCTTACCCAATCCTAGGCAGAGGAGGCTTGCAGGTCCACGCTCAATGCACTGTAGGACATGTAATAACGCAACATGTGCTAAATGTAGGTCAGGCCGATGCCTTACCCAATCCTAGACAGAAGAACCTTGCAGGTCCACGGAAGGTTTCTTTCCCGCTTTATATTACGCACAAAAGGTGAAACATTCATGAATGGTTTATTGTCAGAAATATATTTTTCCCTTCACAAGGCTACGCTCTCTTTAGAACGATAAAAATTGATCAAGTGAATATATGAATTGTTTGTGAAGTGATGAAGCTGCTGCTCAAAATATATGTGTAACGAATGTAACTAGCCACATATGTTGTTGCTCATAGATGACGTTACATATTGCAATCTGGAGACTCATTTTGAGACAAAGTTTAAATTAAAACATATGAATATATATACTTTTACGTAACGTTTCAAATCATTCATATCCGACTTATCAGATAAGTAGTGGGACTTAAAAAATATCGCAATTTAAAATTTTCCAGATAACCTGATTTCTTTCCTGAATGATTTTTTTATTCAAATAAACTTAAAATGTGAGGGGGTAATATAAAATCCTGTTTTGAAATTAGTGTGGATTTTCGTAGCGAGAATACGTTGATAAGTTACAATATAATCTCGAGTCCGAAATCAATAGCGCCTAATAAAGAGGTACGATAAACATATGAACATAAAACCCATGAGGAACATATGAACATACGACAAACATAGCGGGGATAAAATATCAATGTGGGCTTAAAAAAAGAAGGTACCACTGCAGTATATACTTGATGATATTTTGTTTCAAAATACAAAATCCTTTTTTTCAACTTCCTGGAATCCTTCTTGCTCCATCAATAATGACAAATTTACTGTATACACAAAACCAAACAAACCAAAAAATAAAAATCGTATTATTTTATTAAAGCTCTTTACAGTTATGATCGGACATTTAAAAAAACCCTATCTATAAACTTCTAAAATAAATATCTGTTAATGAGTACGTACTTTTTACTTCTTCTTGATAAAACATAAAAATTGAAACCTTAAGTGTTTACCAGTGAAAGGGTTTCGTAATAATGCGAAAAGTCAATTATTTATTTGTATCTCTGAACGTTATCGAAAATAATTTGTGTATTATTATTTAATCGGAACAGGGAAATTGAAACAATTGAAAGCGACTTTATTTCCTTTCGGCAAATATTTACTACTATCAAAACATCCGGTTATTGTACATTTCCATTTTTTCCCCTAGATAACTTGATACTTTAATTATTGAAAAATGGTAAAATTATAACGTATCTGGAGTTATACAAGAAGTCTCTAAATTTGAGAGCTTTTTTCAAATAAACTGTTACCGAAGTGAAAATAGAAAACCATTCCCCTTCTCGCACCCCTTTGTTATGCCAAAAAATACAATTTTTTATAGGTTTTCTCGCGTTTTTATCTCGTCCTTTCCTTCTCTAGATGTATGAAGATGTAGCCATGCTATAGTTCTTCAATAAATCTAAAAGAATTAGGTTTTAATAAATTTTTGATATGTTATAATTAAAAGGTTTTTACTTACCTATTTATTCGTCCGATATATTAGACACCGAAATATTCAACTGATAAGCTGAATTATTCAAATTCAATTATTAACCAGTATCAAATAATCACATCATTAACAGGAATCCAACGAATAATAATTAATACAAAATCGATATTTATACTAAATAAATGACACAGAGAGTTTTAGGGCAACGATATGTTTATAAATTTAAGGGCGAGTGTTTATGCAGAGCGAACCTACCTTAAGAGATAGTCGGCTAATTTGTGACATATTTGGAGTGATCAGTAATCTTCGTCCGATTGCCAAAGCAGTCGATTGGTAATATCGATTTAAACCCCACTGTATTAAACACAAAAACACGTATCTATAAATAAAATACTGTAAATTTCGTTTCTAGTGAGGCAGTGCCATGTCTTGGGGAAAGTACTTTATTTGGTTTTCCAATTTATACGATGAGACCTTGGAACTTTTACCTTACACTGTTCATTTCCCTAACCTTCTCCCCGTGGGTTTTATTGTCGCTTAGTAGCGAATTGAATTTATAGCAATTTAAAGGGAAATATTTCATTAAAACATTTTTCTATCTATAAATCACTCCTGAAAAACAACTTCTCATTAATATTTTTTATTAAACAGGTTTCCATTTTATTTACATTTTAATACCGATCTAATTAAATCCTTAAAGTGAAATTTAATTATTATATCTACCATTTTCTAGAATGGATACTTACTCTCAGTTTTTCGTCACTATATTTTCCTTGTCAAATGCAGGCTTATAGGTATTCCCCTTAATTCCACCTAAATTGAGCATTGTACGACTTTTTACATCATTTATTTTTTTTTATTAACTTTCGTAGTTTACGTTGTATTATAAGTTTATGTACTCTGATGTTTCTGCATTGTAAGTAATTGGGTTGACATATTATCTGATAATAATTATGAGTCATTTGGAATATTTATTTATATTTTAATGTATCCTAATACATGTTAAATCAATAAATTTTTTAAAATGATAGCAAAAGGATATACATTTTCATGGCGATATTTGGTATATATATATATATATATATATATATATATATATATATATATATATATATATATATATATATATATATATAACGCAATATGGATTCTTGTGTATTAATAAATAACTAAGTCAAAATACAAATACAAGAATTATAATTGAATTTACAATTCAAAGCTTTTCGTTGGCTAACATTACCAACATCATCAGCTGATAACCACATTTTTATTCAAATTTCCATTCTTGTCCGGCTACAACGACATGTTATTTTTATGAAAACGCATTAATGATGAGTGTTATTAGGGTAATTCCGGTATAGATGGACCACCTTTTTTCATTTTGGCTTTACTCGATGATTAGTGGTTCATTCTTTATGAAACAAAAATTGTAATATCCTGTTTCAATATATTTTGATTATATGTTGGAATAATACATGCATATTCATCACCCTTTTAATAAAAAAATATTTTATCAAAATAGCAAGTGGTCCATCTATCCCTTACCCTATGGGTTAGATGGACCACACTATAAGGGATAGTTGGACCAGTATATTCACAGGCAGTATAATGAAAAAAATATTTTTTTTCTATAAAATCATTCATTATATAAATGTTTCAAAATTTTAATACACTAAAGTAAAATTACAAACATTTTTATTAGAAGCTGTAAAAAACATATGAAATCAGTTTTAATCTTCATTTTTAATATATGAGTGCAAAATTTTGTGCAATTTTCGTGCATCCATCATTTTGTTCATTTGATCCATTGTTCTGCTTTAGTAGTTTTTTTCGTAATCTTCATAGAATCCTACACATTCATTTTCATCAAAACTAAGCACATCATCTTCGTCACTGTCCTTACAAAATGGAAGAGCTGCTGAGAGTTTTTTAACATCTTTCAAGAAGGCCTTCGTCTTCTTTAAATCAGGTTCTTCTTGTTTATCTTTAGTATTAAAAGTTGACCTTTTGAGATCTCTAAGCCTTTTCCTCTCTTCTTTTTGTTTAAATAGATGTTCTTTCTTTTCCTTGGTTTTTACAATATTTAGAATTGTGTGGGGGGAGTTTAAAATTTTGGCGACACTTGCAGCTTTGCCACGCATCAAAGTTGGAATGGGTGACAGCTTGTCCAGTATCTTAGAAGTTCTCTTACAACTGTTTTATTCATCCCAATCGCCCTGTTTTTTTATATTCCCTCAGACTTTCTTATGGAGAGCTGAGGGTTCCGTCTTAAAAATGACTGAAGCCAATCAAAACCTGTCATTTCACTTTCGGTATTGAATGTATGTTCAAGACCAGAATGATTTGCTAATCTAAATGCCATCGACCATACGGTATCTCTGCTAGGTGTAAAACCAGAAGCTTGTAGTTTTTTTATGTGATCTGCAATTTTATATTCATTTTCAGGTCCGAGCAAGGAGTTACGTCCCATAGAACCTTTAATTAATATGTCTTTTTTAAGTTTTCTTTTGAGTGTCGTTTTGGGTATATTATAAGTTATTGCAGCTTTATTGATACTAAGACAATTATACTTTACAGAATTTATAGCTTTTATCAAGTCATCTTCATACCAGGACCCTCTTGTCGATCCAATCTTTCTTTTATACTCAGTCTCTATTTTCTGAAAATAAAAAAACGAGAGATAAAACCAATTCAATCCAAACAATAAGATCAGAAAAATTGGTCCGACTATCCCCAAATGAAATGGTCCATCTATCCCGTTTGTCCGGGATGGAAGGACCAGCACAGTATGAGCCTTGTGCAGCGACTGTCGCCATTAAACGCCTACATTTGCATTGCCTATTTGTTTTACTACTAAGATTCATCGCTAGAATTGCATTATAAACTAAAGTTTTAAGTGTAACAGCGTGTAAATACAACTATGAAAAAATTTTCAACTCACCGGATTTAGTTTCTTCTCAATAACTTGAAAACTAATAAACAAAACTCAACAGAAATGCAGCTGTGAACTATTTGCGACCACCATTACAGTTCGGCACTGACTCCAGAGGTCTACTGCTGCCGATTACTGAACTACACAACAGGTCCAACTATCCCGGTGGTCCATCTATACCGGAATTACCCTATAAGGTTGTTAAATTACTAAAATAGATCTATTTGCTGCAGGAACCATTTATTTTAAAACAAATGGGTTATAATTAAAACTTATAAAAAGATAAAGTGTAACCTCGTGATTTTGGTAAATGAAAACACGGTTGATACGTACGTCAATGAAACGTATTTATTATTAATCTGGCAAAGTTTCGACGACTAAATTGTCGTCTTCATTCAGGCCTGATCTCCTCCTATGCACTATTTTCAATCTTACTAGAACACTATTTTCCTTCTACATTTTTAATTATTTCAACCATAGAGCCTCTGTCTCTAAGATTTCTTAATGACTACCCATAAAATATCGGTCAGAATCTACATAAATACATTTCTTGACTCACGCATTAACCTTGTTTTATTTTTGAAACACTAGTTGTTATAATAATTTTCTCTGAAAATTATTGGTTTGTAATCGAAACGTACATCATGCCATAAATAAATCGTTTTGTGGTTGAGGCGGTTTTATTTATGTAAAGTTAAAAATTACATCACAACTTTGCTCCTATTTTCTGGATAAGTTTTACACTAATCGAATTATGATTTGAAAAATAATAGAAACTTTTAGAGTAAAATGATTTGAATGTTATAATGCTTGGCAGCTTTAAAGTATGATTTGGACTTTTCTAGAGCAAGATTTTTTTTTTCCTTGCAAAAAACCACTTGTGGTTATCATTGCCAAACTAAATCTAACACGGAACAACGCAATATTTTAAATAAAACCAAATAAAATTAAATACAACAAAAATTACAAAACAAAAAACAACAATAAATCTATAACAATAATAAATAACAAAATTACAACAAAAAACAATATAACAGTAAATAAATAATAACAATATGTAAAACAATAATAGGTAACAATTTATCAATAAATAAATCTCAATAACAATAACAAGAACACAAAATAAATTAAATTAAAATAAATAAAAGAAACAGAGAATTATATGTATAAAAAATATATATATTTATGTATTAAATTTTTTAAAATATTTTCAAGTGGTGCAAGAAAGCGATGACTCGGTCAATGGCCGACTCGGCAACGACCACCTTCAAACTCCCTTTGAAATTAAAAAAGACACGAACATTGCCTACACTAACACAATCTACCAAAATATGTTTTATTGTGAAGATACCCCCGGTATCTTTCATTTCCCTCAGCTTATTCTCAATCACAGTATGCCACTCGTCATTCCAAGCAGTGAGCAATAAATGTTTCGCGAAACACACATAATCAGATGCCATAACTAGTTGAGTAATAGGCACCAAACTTGTAGCTTTCTTCGCCGCTTCATCCGAATTTGTGTTTCCAAGTATTCCGCAATGTCCAGGTACCCAACAGAAAGTTACCCCCATACCCCTCAATTGAAGCCTGTGTACAGCACAAAAAATGTCCCCAACTTAAGGGTTGCTAGAGAAAACATCCTGAAGAGCCTGAAGATAATGCGAGGATCGAGATTGAATGACGGTCAAAGCTTTAAAAATAGCAAATAGTTCTGCCGTGAAAACACTGCAAGCTGAGGGCAGTCCGTACGTGTAGGTACATCCAGATGCATAAAACGCACACCCAACGCCATTGTCCAGTTTAGATCCATCAGTGAAAATAATTTCACTGTGTTGATGAGATTTATAAATGGATAAAAATTCCTGGTGGTAGACCACAACAGGAGTATCGTGTTTTGTATAACTGGACAATGAGAAATCGAAGTGCGTCGTTTTTATTATCCATGGAGGTAGATAGCACATTTGTCGTTCAAACATAGTTGGAAGTTGCAACTCAAGGTCATCTAATATCCTTAACGTTCGTATGCCAAATGGAGTGGTCGAACGTTGACGTGCATTGTACACTTGATTTAGAGTATTATTAAAGACTATTTCAAATGCCGGGTGGTTGGGTTTGCTTCGAAGAACAGAAACGTAAGATATTTGTAGCATCTGACGTCGTCTAGAAAGGGCAGGTTGCCCAGCTTCAACAAGAAGACTAGGGATTGGGCTAGTTCTAAATGCACCAGTAGCCAGTCTAAGTCCAGAGTGGTGGATGGTATCAAGAGTTTTTAGAACTGTGGGTCGTGCAGATGAGTAGACTTGACAACCATAATCTATGCGCGATCTAACGACTGCGTGATAAAACCTAAGCATACTAGTTCTGTCTGCTCCCCAATTCGTACCACTAAAGACTCTTAACATATCCAATTTCTTGCTGCATCTCACCTTCAAATCACGAACATGTGGACTCCATGAGAGTCTTTTATCAAATAAAAGACCCAAAAATTGAACACTATCCGTGGTTTGAAGCTGAACCCCGTCAAGATAAAGGATCGGCTCCTGGTGTTGCCTACGACGACTAAATGCTACACATTGGGTCTTCGAAGCAGAGAATTTGAAACCTGTAGTTTTTGACCATTCCTCCAATCTGTATATTGCTAACTGCAAAGATCTTTCCGCAGTTGCCATACTACGAGCAGGCACATATATACAAAAGTCACCCACAAAAAGGGAACAGTGTACCGGAGATCGTATATTACTGGTCATACTATTTATTGCAACGGCAAACAGCTTGACGCTCAGCACGCTGCCCTGCGGTACACCATTCTCCTGTGTATAGCTGTTTGAATACGTGCCTCCAAGTCGAACGCGGAAAGATCTGTTTGAAAGAAAGTTAGCGATGAATGCTAGGATATTCCCTTGTATACTCCATGATATCAGAGTGTTCAGAATTCCTCTTTTCCATGCCATATCATATGCGTTTTCAAGGTCAAAGAAAACCGCAACGAGCGTTTGACGCAAGAGAAAGGCATCTTGAATAACGGATTCTAACAAAACCAATTGGTCAACTGATGAGCGTCCTAGTCTGAAACCACATTGTTCGTTGCTAAGAAGGTTGCTGGTTTCTAGGTACCAGACAAGACGGCGGTTAACCATCTTCTCCAGTAGTTTGCACAAGACGCTTGTAAGCGCTATAGGCCTGTAACTACTGGGGTTGGTTTTGTCCTTACCTGGCTTCAAAAGAGGAATTACAGTCGATTCTAACCATGCATCGGGGAAAGAGCGCTCCTCGAATAAACGATTGTATACTCGAAGGAGGACAAGTTTCGCCGATGATGGTAGATGTTTTAGCATGGAGTACACAATGGAATCAGGACCTGGTGCAGAATCCTTCGTTGACGCAAGAGCTGACTCCAATTCCCCTATAGAGAAAGGGGTGTTTAAAGTAGAGTCCTCAGACAACCCAACGGTAAACGGTATTGCTTCTTCCTTCAGTTTATACATCTGGAACAATCTATTATAGGCTGTAGTAGCAGAAAAGTTAGAAAAAGATGTTCCAAGTACATTAGCAATGTCATCACTGTTTGTGATTAATCTGCCATCTGGTTGCTTCAGCGCAATGGCTGGCAACGAAATGGAAGTACCACAAACTGATCTTAGTTTCCTCCACACTGTGGAGGACGGAGTTGCTCGTCTAATTGTGCTAATGTACTGTTCTCAAGAGTTCTTTCTACTCAGCCTAAATATCCTCCGTGCTTTCGCACGAAGTATTTTATATTCCTGAAGGTTTCCATTCATTGGGTGTCGTTTAAATTTCCTAAGAGCTCTTCGTCGTAAACGGAGGATTTCTGTGCATTCATCGTTCCACCACGGTACAGGCGGTTGGCGTGGATGCGCAGAGGTTTTCGGAATGGTCTTTTCAGCGGCATTTAAAATTGCTTTTGTGAAATATTCTATATTTTCATCAATGGGTGTCAGATAATCCATGTCAAGTGATACAAGGTAATTCGAGTAGGAGTCCCAGTTGGCTTTTCGTAAAATCCAACTGGAATTTCGAGCATAACAGGGTCGGGAGTCACATAAACTGATCTTAATAGGCGCATGGTCGCTTCCATACAAATCATTGAGTACCGACCATGTGCATCTAGTAGCTAATTGAGGGCTGCAAATCGATAGGTCAACAGCTGTCAGTCCACCACTTGATGCTGCTAAATGAGTAGGAGAACCGTCATTTAGCGGACATAAGTCTAGTTCCGTTCTTACACTCTCAACAAGATCACCTCGAGAGTTCCTAGTCGGAGATCCCCAAGACGAATGGTTGGCATTAAAATCCCCTACCAATAAGAACGGAGTTGGTAACTGGCTTATCAAATTTACTAAATCATTGTGATGCAGGTTTTCTTGTGGTGGCAAGTAGACACAACACACAGTGATTTTATACGGGACAGCTGTTTGAACGGCTACTGCTTGTAAAGGAGTTATTAAGTTTAGAGAAACAGCATCGATACAGTCACGGGCTAGGATGGCTACGTCACCTCAAGCTCGATCTTCTGTAACGAAGTCCGATCTAAAAACTGAATACTCCCTTAAATGGAAATTATGCGATTCGTGGAGATGTGTCTCCTGTACACATACAAACATTGGATACACATCTCACACGAGTACTTTAAGTTCTTCTATGTGACTCCTAACACCGTTGACGTTCCATTGTATCACTGACCTCCTAAGCAAAGATATTTATTAGCTTAGCAAAGGATTTATTTGACACCCATTGGTGCTCTCTCCTTTCTTGCCTGGGACGTTTTTAGACGTCTCAAGCTTACATTTCTCAGATTCCATATCCACCCGTTCAGGGATGGAATCTGAGGAAGTTTTGGGTTTAGGAGGGGTAGTTTTCCCATTCCCTCCTTTGTTAGCATTTTTTTTAATGCCCGGTAACGACGGTGGCGATGTGGTCTGTCGTAACACTGGTCTACGTGGTTTGGTTTTTTCCGTTTTCTGCACAGAAGGTTTATTACCCGTTGATAATATCTTCTGCTCAGAAACACAAGGCTCGCTAAGTGATTTATTTCGTGCTCCAATCCCCCCAGTGGAAGGGACAGGTACACGAGGTAAAACATTATCCGTTGCTGCAGGTTGTACCAAATTCAAGGACGGACCATTTGTGACTAAGCACAAAAGCGAGACACTTGTTCAATTAGAGCTTCAATCTTCTTGTACAGCTCAGCACAGTTGGTACAAGACGATTTTGAAGCGGTCAGGGTAGCGGCATAAGTCTTACTTTCTGCCTTTGGCTGAGTGGATCGATAGAGTTTTTTGACCTCTGGAAACGACAGCTTGTCTTTCGCCATGATACCTAGGATAGCTTTCTCTTCCTTAAAGGTAGGACAGTTGTAGGATCGCGCTGGGTGGTCACCACCACAGTTGGCGCATTTCGGAGAATTAACACAATCCTTATCATCATGGCCTTCAACGCTACATATACCGCATACGTTCTGCTTCGAACACGTAGAGCTGATATCGCTGGCACTTGAAGCAGCGCCTAGGGTTAGCCACGTATGGTCTCACTGAGAGCATTTGGTAACCTGCATGTAAGTATTCGGGTATTTCCGGTTTGCCGAAGGTGACGATAAAAGAAGCTGTTGCTACCTTTTCTCCTTTGTTCATTTTCATGATAGGGACAACGTCCGTAACTGACTGAGACGACAGTTCGGACTTAATTTCATCAACTGAAATGTACATTATATCCCTACATGTTATGACCCCCTTTGAGTAATTCAAGGATCTGTGGGGAGCCACAGATACCTTGACCTGGTCAAAGAAAGAGGTCATTTTAGATAGAGCACGGGTTTGTCTCTCGGTGGAAGTCGCAACTAACAGTGTTCCGTTTCTGAGTTTCTTAATAGAGGCTACTGGACCTCCAGCACAGGCAGTAATAGCCTTGTTGATCAGGAAAGGAGAAACTTTGGAAAGATCTTTCCCTTCTTCGGCACTAGATACAACTAAATACTTTGCTGATGGCAATGTCTGTGACGCTGCTACCATCAACATTTTACTAAAATCTTTACTAATTACATCGACAGGAGAATCCTGGCCTGTCCTCTTCAGACTAGTCATATTTGACGTGGTTTTTGAATCCATAAATATTATTTTTCCAGCCATCGTGTCAAGCGTTACGGGCGAGACTATAGGAACGGGTACACCCTTGGATCACAATAAGATCATTTCCAATCCTCAGAACTCTGAGGCCTATAGCTTTTCTCCTTAACTCGACTGGATGGGCATCAGTCGAGAACTCGTAATACTGTGCACAGGCTCCGACACCCATGCACCGCGGACACTCCCTGACCAAGGACCGAAGCGGCTGGTAGACCAGAAACAGCACTTACGTCTTCGGCAGAGCAAGCTCACAGCAGCGTCCCAGTCCAGAGTTTGTCACGCTCTGGACGTTTCAGCACTCCCAACGCGCAACGGTTCTGACCAGTCAAATATCCCTAAGAGAAGATGTAAGTTTTTAAATTTGTATATATTGTGTTGGTGTGTGTATGTGTGTGTGTATGCTTTGTGAGTGGTGTAGTGTTAGGCTAGGGTACCGCGAGGGACGCCAAATCCCTCGTAGGTGCGGCTAGTCCTCACCCCCCTGCGGGCTTCTAGAGCAGGAAACTGGGGTCGGTCACTGACTCGTACTGCTTCACTGTTTTACTGTCTTTTGGCATACTTGAAGTATTAACATAAGGTTTTAGAAATCCAGCTTTGATGAACAATAAAATATACAAATGAATGAATTCAACACAAAATGAATCGAAATTAAAATTACATGTTCATTAAAATCATACAAATTACTGATACACAATATACAAACTCCATGACATAGCCCTCTCATTACGTTACCACCATATTATACCACTGCATTACCTCTAAACATAACGAAAAATTAAAACATGAGTACTTTTAACGATAAAGAATAAAACATTTATAAAATTACTATTAGGTACTTCTAAATACGAAAAAATCCTAGTTGAGGACTGCCGTTTCGGGAGATGTGTCCCTTTGTCAACTCAGACCGTAACTGATCTCAAGGTTTACGTAGGTTAGGTTTGCTCAACAAGCAAAGTACGTGCTACTATAGGTAAGTTAAAACATGTTTTTAAAAGTGTAAGTGATTACTATTAGCTCACGCGAAGATGGAATCAACAAAAGTTAATATTGCAAACCGAGCATCAACCATCCATCGATACCGTAACGTACATCTCAAGGTAACAAAACTTTCCCTTCACATCTATTTCAACATACAGTGTATAAAACATAAAATCACACCCAATTACGCCAAAATACCAATTAAAAACAAAACTAACAACCTAGCTGCTATAAAACCACACACCAAGCTCAAACACTATACATCAAAAACACTATAAAACATTTATAAAAACAAAAAAACGATCTCAACAAAATCGCTTATAACTTATACCAACAGCTTACCATGGAACTACATTACATAGAACTGCAAGAAGTTGTAAACTTCACCAATACACTATTCACAGAAACAAAAAATAAAATAAAATTAACACATAACAAAAAAATACATAACCTCAAAAACGCACAACACCCAAAACAGGTTATTAACACAACATACGTTTTTCACCCCAGAACTATAAGTCTCACCAACACAACATTTTCAACTAATGAATTAAACCTATTAGACAAAGGCTTAAGACATAACATCACACCGAAATACAGCCAACAAAACTTCACCAAAACCCTAATATTAGATCTTGAAAATACGATCCAACACAACACACCGTTAGAACAACAAGATGCAATCAGACACCAAATAAAACAAAAAATAACCCAAAATAAACCCCCTAAAACAAACACCCAAGAATTAAAAGCAGCCAAATCCATCAAAAACAAATTAAAAAAACAAAATTTAACCATTACAAAAGCTGATCAATACCATACAGATCATCCAAAACCCACAATCTAACCAACGCATTACGAAAATACAACTACAAAATAGCTTACTCCACACACAACACTCTCAACAAACAATTTAAACCCAACAGCAAAATCAACGACATTTACAACACCACTGGAGTTTACAAACTAACTTGCAGTTCATGCCCTAGTTTTTACGTAGGCCAGACATGGAGGTCATTCTACACACTTTACCAAGAACATATAAAATCACTAAAAAACAATAACTACCAATCAAACTTCGCAGATCATCTCAACTCCACTAAACACGACTACATAGACATAACATCTAACCTACAAATTCTTCATAAACAACACAGAAATAACCAACGCTACACAACCGAACAATACGAAATATATAGGCACTTCAAACTACACCCTACACACATACTCAATACACAATTACATTACAACTCACACGGACTTTTTGACATCATAACTCCTAATACACACAAAATACACCCACACTACCAAAATATCCCACCCCCACCCTAACCTACGTAAACCTTAAGATCGGTTACGGTCTGAGTTGACAAAGGGACTCATCTCCCGAAACGGTCGTCCTCAACAAGCAAAGTAAGTGCTACTATTAGCAAGTTAAACATATTTTGAAAAGTGTATGTGATTACTAGTAGCTCAAGCGAAGATGGAATCAACAAAATTATTTACATTTATTTATTTACATTTTTCTTGTCGTAAAACTAGTGTAATATTCATTATAATTGAAAAGATTTTTCATTGAATTGTGCTTTTTCACTTTTATAGTTATAGGGATTAAAAATAAGAACCAAAACTGTTAGGTATAAAATGAAACCCATATTTGTAATGAAACGATGAAACATGTTTTGACGCCAGGCCATAGAGCTACGAATTATAAAATAAGATATGTGAAACAAAAATTTAGATATTATATTTAATATATTGTTTAATCTTTTACTAAATAAACGGCGTTATTTCAATGAATTCATTGTTTTTTAATGTGTCAGACAGATATAAAGACTTTGGAGTTCCAAATTCTTATTATTCCCTATATTGTGATAATACCTAAATAATAATTACTCAATTGAAATATTCTTAATAAATTTTTCTGTCTCATAATTAACATTGAAAGAGCTACAAAAAATGATCGTTTAACTAAATGCTAATAACATTTTAGCTTAGTAATCTCTAACGCAGAAAACTTATCTCATGAATAATAGATACAATTTCCTTTAACTAACGCTCATGCCATACCTCCTGATTTATTACATGTTAGTGTTTACACAAACATACACACACACATTTATATACATACAAACAGGGTTAATGAAACCAGACCGGCACCCCAACAACAGATAGAATTTGTGCTATACACTTAGCAGTCCCCCATTGTTAATATATTTCGACCGTTTAGTCGCCTATTGTTATTTAATTTCCACTTTTCCACTTGCATGGAAATATTTGTGGGCCGTTCACTTTTATTAAAGGCACTTTTGTAAAGAAGCAAAAGCGAATCAATAAGCTGAAGCTCAAAGATTATAACTGTGCAAACGCAGTTACACTTTGGGCATATATACTGTAGTTCGTATGAAAAACGAACCACGAACAATAATAACTTAATTAATATAACTAATCAAACATGTTTTACAGAATATAGAAATTAAATTAATATACTAGAACGAAATACATACTCAAATTTTGATGAATTTTTTAACGGCTATTTCATTTCAGAGCAGAATGCTTCTCCTGCCGCTCAAAGTAATATTCAAAAGTATTGATTTTAAATAGTATATTCTATTTATGGATCAATTTTCTCATTTACCCTAAGCGGAACAGAGAGCGTTGTCATAATTCTTAATAATCTTGGAGTCACCTCATATGAGAACATTTACATTTACATGAAACTGCTAAAAGTAGCATTGTCTTATGTTTCTTCTTAATCTAGGACTTATCTAAAATACCTATCTATTATTGTCATAGTGGCCGCATTTGGCGTTGTCTTGTTTATTCTATTCTATGACATAAATATCTATATTTATACATTACTAGTTAAAATGTTTCACACAATCATTGAGGGAAGTAATAATTGATTGCCTTAAAACTTCTTCAAACTGGTCTGGCTTTGTCAAAACAATATTTCTCTACGTATTCCACAAGATATGTTTTGAAGGGAGTGACTCCCATTTGACCTATTCTTCGACACATATCTCGTTTTATCTTAGCCAAATGAGTTTCTATTGTCTGCGTTTGCGCATTACGATTATCAGGACCAACAGAATTGAGAGACTGATTGAACGTTTTGTGTAGTTATCCATTTTCACTCAGAGAATTTTACTGCCTCCACATATCAGTAATGACCGTCGTCCAAGGCTTTACTTTTTCCATTATTATTTGCAGTATTGTAGTTCAATCCCTTTTTTAAACACTTTTTACTGTCTCTATCTATACCACCAAGTACCCGACGAGTTTTGCTCTAACGTCCACTATTATACTTACGTTTTCCGAACGCGCTTTTTTCCACTTCAACAATTTGTCCGGCGCCACCTTATTTAGTTGAATTTACCAGAAGCCAAACGACCAGAATCTCCCTGAGAGCTTTTATCAGCTTCCTCACTGTAGGCCGTGAGACTTCTGTCCTACAAACTCCTGTCTCAAAAACGGATATTTCAATATCCACGCTACCAGAACTGTGAGCGATTGAAGTGGAGGAAGTTGAGCTAATTCAAAAATGATATTGTCTCTTACGTGTTTTTTGGCTCTGCAGTTATTAATCCCACATTAATAAATGATATTGTCCTTTGCCCCGCGATTTAGATGCAACATTGCAATATAATTCACACTTTTTATTGATGGTTTCAGTAGTTTATAGTCTTTTAGAAAATTTTCATTCCATTTTTTGAAATGTTTTGACGGAACGCAATACTATAAAACATACGTAATTATCTGCCAACTAAAAGTAATGACCGTTCGGGGGTTTTTGAGGATGCTAAATTCAATTGCGTTATCTAGAGTCACCGGGGATGGACCGGATGTGACTCTACATAAGTACCAAAAGGATGATTTGGGTAAAAAAGTCAAAAGTCATAAAATAACTAGAAAATAACCACTCGGGGGGTTTTGGTAAGGCGGAATTCTTTGTCGTCACCGAAAGTCGCCGGGGATGCATGGATGTGGTTCCACGCGAGTACCAAAGGGGTGAATTTGGGTGAAAAAGTCAATAGTTAAAAAATCTCTGGAACATAACCACTCGGGGGTTTTTGAGGATGCTGAATTCAATTCCGCCATCGAAAGTCACCGGGGATGTACGTATGTGACTCTACGTGAGTGCCAACGGGATGATTAAGGGTAGATATGTCAAAAGTAAAAAAAAATACTAGAAAATATCAACTCGGGGAATTATGATGAGGCGGAATTCAATGCCGTCACCGAAAGTCACCGGCTATGCATTGGTGTGGTTCCACGCGAGTACCAAAGGTGTGAATCGGGGTGAAAATGTGACAAGTTAAAAAATCGCTGGAAAATATCCGCTCGGAGGTTTTTGAGGATGCTGAATTCAATGCCGTCACCGAAAGTCTCCGGGGATGTACTGGTGAGGCTAAACCCATGCACCAAAGAGTTGAATTAATGTCAAAATGTCAGATGCCTTAGAATCGAGGGAAAAAAGCCGTTCGGGGGTTTATGAGGATGCTAAATTCAATGACGTCATCGAAGGTCATCGGGGATGGACGTATGTGACTCTACGTGAGTGCCAAAGGGATGATTTGGGGTAAAAATGTCAAAAGTCAAAAATTTACTTGAAATTTACCACTCGGGGGTTTTGAGGAGGCTGAATTGAATGCCGTCGACGGACATGAACTGCGATGGTTCTACACAAGTACCAAAGCGATAATTTGGGGTGAAATTTTCAGATAAATAACTGCCTTAGGGCGTTTGAGGATGCTGAATTCAATACCGTCATCGAAAGACACCAGGGCTGGATGGGTGTAGGCTCTACGGAAGTAACAAAGGGAGAATTGGGGTAAAATGCTCAGATATCGTGATAAAATTATCACTCGGGGTTTATAATAATGCTGAGTCTAATCCTAGCACCGAAGCTGGCCATGCACAATCCGGGAAGGGACTGCGGGTGTCGCTGTGGGTGAATTAAAGTAAAACTTACCAGAATCTAAATTATTGTCCAAAAATGCGCATTCGAAGATTTTCGAAGGTCCTAGTCCCTTGTCATCAAAATTCTTCGGGGAAGTACGGCGTTACCAAGGGGTGATTTGGGGTATATATCCCATTGACAATAAATCGCCCGAAATTGGCATGTTTCCAATTATGCAACATAACCTATAGAAAGAGTCGGGTTCGCGACCATGTCTTGGACAGAAGTTATGCTACAACTATTTACAGAAACGTTTGTGATATGAAATCATAAACAGGCGGCACTCCGATAGCAGTTCTAGCACGTTTGTTTACGTCATGTCTGTCAAACTAATCTTTATAACTTGGAGCATTGTTTCAATGCAGCCTGTCCATGTGCTTTTAGAATTTTAAAGACTGTATGCTTGAAAGATTCAACCTAAAAATTTAACCGTTTGTCCCAAATGGATAATTTTTTTTATACAAATCAAATTTTTAATTTAATTGTTTTTTAAATGTATTTT
Source organism: Prosapia bicincta (assembly GCA_036971475.1). Taxonomy (NCBI): domain Eukaryota; kingdom Metazoa; phylum Arthropoda; class Insecta; order Hemiptera; family Cercopidae; genus Prosapia; species Prosapia bicincta. Next base: position 182,176,519 of record JBAIZL010000001.1, read on the forward strand.
GCCTACATAATTGTCATATATTTTCTTTCCAAATTTACTTAGACTATCTAAACATTTAGGTTTGTTTTCTCATTCGGGTAATTAATTTTCTTCTCTTTTCGTATTATTTTATTTTGTTATTTTAAAAAGGATGGTATGGTTAGCGGGGGCAGCGGAATGACTTTTCAACCATCCGTTAATGAAAAAAATTCTACTATAACCGTATATTTAAACAAAATATAAATAAGTAGACCTTATAATTTTTCAACCTTTATACAACTTAGAATAAACCAACAAATTTCCTATCTTCTCCCTTTCTCTCATTTACATACGGCGTAAACGTCAATTTATGGTATTCTCCCAACGTCAAAATGGTCGTATAAAGACGGAAACATTTGTTTCTATCCTCGACTTTAGCCTCTGGTAGTCTATGTTTTATTTTATTAATATGTTTATTGAATACAATGGTATTACCTTTTAGTGAATATATATGGAGTAGGCCATATTAAGTGTTATATCTGTTAATACATGTGTTTCAGACTAGTGTTTGCAATGTTACCAAATTGTAACAATATACAGCAAATAGTCACTTTTAGATTCTTAAAATCGGATAGAGATGCTATGACAATTAATTTGAAAAGCAAGTTAAGTTAAAAATAAATACTTTATCGATCTTATAGTATCTAAGAGCCCCAAGGGAAAAGTATGAGATGCATTGACTGGAACATTATTATATGTTTGGTCTGCCTTCAAGTAAACGAACGCGTCAGAATGGCTTTCGGAATGTCGGCTGTTTATGTTTCCATATTACAATTGTGTCTGTAAATTAATAGCATAGTTCTCTCCCACATAAGGTCGCGAATCCACAGCTGTATGTCCTTTCCACATAAACAACAGTGTATGTTCAAAGGAATTGACAGATGTAATATAAGGGGAGTGGTACAGTCTCAAAAACTACCGAGTGTCAATTTTTATGAGATTTGTTTTATATTAGGATTTTATATTTATATGCTAATAAGTTCAAGAAATAACTCCGTTCTTGACGATAACACTTGTGTGTTGGCAAACACAAATACCAGTAACCCCATAATTGTTTATAAAGTTTTACGAAAGCATGCTAAAATAGCATGTTTAAAATTCCTGAAGTACTTACATCGAGGACGCTAATGAAACACTTGGCAACAATATCTCAACTCTTCCAAAACAATGACAAATTTATTAAAGAACTAGCGTTATTTGAAGGCCATACAACATAATTTTTATCAATAATAACATTATATATATTTGTTTCATCCAAAACACTCAAAAATAGTTTGAAAAAATATAAATAATGTAGCAATGAACACGTGGATATATACACACATTCTATGACCATAAGGGCAAAACATTTGAAGTACTTATTTAAGAATACATGTATCATAGGTGTTAATATGCCAATTAAACTAGAGAGCAGCTCAGGTGGTTTAAGCAATGATAAATATTTAAAATTCTTTATTTCTACATCTATGAAGATTATATGTCAGGATATAGTTCTCCCCAATGTATATTGCAGTGTAGCTAGGAATCAAAACGTTTTCGGTAAGCAATGTAATAAATCTATTATGTTTATCCTCGATATTCTAGTCCCAAGAGTAACTTTAATGTCTATGGGATTTCACTCACTTTAGAGTTGCATGAAAAACTGTTTTAAGTACGATGATCATTAGTACGGAAACAAATACAATATTGCGTGGATAATTCGAGGTAGATGGGACCGAGACACCGTCGGATTACTTGGATTACACGGAAATAGCTTCCTGTACACTAGACAAAAACAGGAGTTCTAATGAACCGTATTACTATAATTAAGAATGCACAAAATACGTATGCAGAAATTTATTGATTACAGTACATACATAAATTAATGTGGCTTGGCTCTTCAAGACTACTGTACTGATTCTTGCTTGCGAGGATACCACACGATATGAATACCATACTAAGGTATCGGCAATTATAGCTAAAAAAAAGCCAATGCCCGTTGTAGTCTTTACCAGGACGCCCAATGTTTTCATCGTAGATAGTCGTTTTGTTCGCCTACCATAATAATAAAAGGAGATTAATAGTAAATCTAAAGTATAGTGAACAATTACCGTGATCATCGGTAGTAAATATTTATGATTATCAACGTATAAAGATTGACTACAAAACATTTTACGAACGAACTGAAATCATTCTGATACTAACTATAAAAATGTATGTAACATGTCGACCGAAAAACGGAGAGATTTTTTAAAGTGAAAAAAATCTACAAAACAGTCATTATCTTATACTTCTTGTTTTTTTAACAAGAAATACCATCATAGTGACTAATTTCATTATGTCACTCTGCATAACGCTATTTTACAGCTAGTTTTTGAAGACTAGTTCCTCAGCTATATTCGTCAAAATATTTGTAAGTTTTTTCACCATAATAATAATAATAATAATAAATCAAATTGTAGATCCCAGGAGGGATACGGTTAAAGATAGAATTAAAGAAGAAGATTAAAATATACTTAAAACTCATCAGATATATTTTCAGGTGCATTCAACGTGTCTTGATGAAAGCAACATCACAATCAAGGTGAAATGTCATCCTTTAGGAACATATCTAAGGGAGGAATTAAATAAATTTTTTAACCTGGCAACAACGACTACCCGGAAAATTTAATGAAAGTAGGTAAAGAAGAACTTTTAGAAAAAATAGGTCTTTACTCAAACACAATTGTACCTATAATAACTTATGACAAATCAAATATGGTGGATAAATAAAATAGATGTATTACATTGCTTACCGAAATCGTTTTTCACCTTGATGCCTAGCTACAATGCAATATACATTGGGAAGAACTATATCCTTACATAATAGTATATTCTTTAAAGATGTAGAAGTAAAGAAGTATATTTACCATTGCTTAAAACGCATGAACTGCTCTCTAGTTTTGTGGGCACAAAACCACCTATGATACATGAATCCTTGAATAAATACTTAAAATGTTTTGCCCTTACCTTGGTGAAATGTTTATACTGATTGGTATTGGCACTAAAATGTCATATCTTCGTGAAAATTTTACTCCTTGTTATAATACTATATGCACCCTTTTAAAGCATATGCTCACAGAAAAATAAAACAGTTATTTTGTTACATTTGGCTGTCGTAAGTACAGAAATACTATTATTTCAATGTTTAATTTTTTAATCCGAAAATGGTAATTTGTGCTCGCTTGAACCTATAAAATATATATGTGTTCAATGGGCCTACGTGAACAAGAAATTATTATTAGATGGGATTCCACCAAATAAAATCCTTCTTTTATTTACAATGTACAATATAGATAGATTTTCTGGACCTACCTGGGGTAAAGGTGATACAAAATTTGTTGTTTTTCTACTATAGGCCTAACTTTAAAAACTTACTGTAAATAAACTTTATGCCAACACTTTACTTATCCTTTATTATTTTTTACAAGCAGTAAAAACTTAGAATTGAAGTTTTCATTTTTTAATACACTGAAGAAGAAATGTAGAAGAAAATTTGATGTATTAGTCTGAAAATTCTGCAAAATCGTTCTTAAACTGCAAAAACTTTTAAAAGATTGTAACACGAAAGAAATAGAATTTAAACATTGTGGCAGAAAGCTCAATGAGATAAAACAAATGAAATGAGAATAAATGTACTTTCGTAAAGTAAGGATATAGGAGACGTTAGTGCACTAACTCTAAGACTGATAATTAAATGAGAAATTCAGAAGAAAAAAGTTGAATTCGTACCTGGCCTTTATCCCGTGCAGTGCACGCCTGGAAATTTAGATTAAATATTGTTAAAGATGAAACCGTTCATTTAGTTGCAAGATCTATTGAGGGTTTTGAAAACATGTAATCAATCCAGAGGATCGATGGATACCGGTCTATACCTAACCTGCTGATTCACAATACAATCGTCTACATGCACTCCCGTATTTTTGTTACTATGACACTATGTTTACTGACAGAACTGGAGAACTATTCTAAAATTCTAAAGAGCACTGAACACCTTCAATGGGGCGGGGAAATTTTAAAATAGCAACCTAGCAGCGGTGGATTTATTAATTTTAATTTTTTCCAATGACCTGGAAGAAACAGACACGAGGAACGCGACCCGTAAGCCATATATTTAGCAAGTGTCTCCCTTTTTACCAAAAATACGTCAAAGAGAGTAATACCTTTTATAAGACGGTGCTGTGTGTACTAACCTAAATAAAGAAATGACTTAAATTGAGGGTTTAAATTTATTTGTGGACATTTGTTTTTATTAAAAACAATAAATTTGTTAAATTTCATTTCGTTAATTTATATTAAAAATAACAACAAATAATAGAATTGTAACAATAAATATGACAATTTCTAAGACAACTATGTACTATTGTAGCCGAAACGAAACTGATTGTAAAGAGACGTCTCGTGTGGTTGTATGTTGATAGTAGACGGAGAAATGGCGGTATAAATTTCACATTGTATTACGTGACCAATTAGCGCCTGGGATCGAACCCGTCATGAACGTGTTTGTGTAATGTTTATTTTCGATCTCTGAAGGATGACCACATCATTCAGTATTATCAGTTTTAATCGTGTGACAGGGACCATGATAGATACTTCATGATAGTATATATTTACTTCAGCTAGTTCATTCCCTCCAAAAGATTAAAATACCAAAATAAAATCATATTTGGTTGAATCTTTCACTTTACAAGTCATAATATTCTACCTTTATTTTACCTTCTGAAATTTTTACCCTAATTCACCAGTTGCTACTAGCATAGAACATGACCCGTGCATCCCCATTGACGTTCGATAACTGTAAAAGACAACAACATTAACAACACCCGAGTGATCACTTTTTCTTGTTATTTTGTCTTCTGCTAATGTTACCCCAAATCATACTTTTTCTTGTCCCGTAGAGGCACACCTTTGTATTCCCGTTTAATATTGAAGACGGTATTGGACTAAGCACCTTCCAAAACACTACGATTGATTATTTTCTAGCTTTGTTTTGCTTTTTCACATTTATACTCAAATTTATCATTTGCTACTCCCAGGATCACCCTTGTATGCCCATTGACGCTCGGTAACAGCACAAGACTCAGCACCAATAAAACCCCCCTAGTGATCATTTTCTATTTTTTTCCTTTCTAACAATTTAACCCCAATTCATCCCTTTTCTAATTCCGTAGAGCCACACCCGTGTACCCCCTTATAATATTAATGACGGTATTGGACTTAGCACTCTCCAAAACTTCTCGCGTGATCATTTTCTATTTTTTGTTGTTGTTGCCTTCTGACAATTTACCCCAATTTACCAATTTTTTACCCTCGTAGAGAAACACCCGTGCATCCCTGATTATTGTTGTAGATGGTATTGGACTCAGCACCCTCAAAAAACGCTACGAATGATCTTTTTCTAGCTTTTATTTTGCCTTCTCACAATTAGGACTATACTCCAATTCATCATTTGCTAATCCCATAGAGGATCACCCGTATATCCCCATTGACGTTCGATAACGGTAAAAGACTCAGCACCATTAAAACCCCCCGAGTGATCATTATATATATATTTTTTTGCCGTCTGACAATTTTACCCCATTGTAACAATTTTCTACTCCCGTAGAGCCACACCCTTGTATCCCCGGTTATTATTGTAGATGGTGTTGGAATCAGCACCCTCCAAAACACTACGATTGGTCACTTTATAGTTTTTTTCTGCCTTCTCAAAATTATACCCCCAATTCATCATTTGATACTCCCATAGAGGGTCACCTGTGTATTCAGATTGACGTTCGATTACGGTAAACGACACAGCACCATTAAAACTCATCCGAATGATCATTTTCCATTGTTATATTGTCCTCTGACAATTTTACCCTAATTCACTCTTTCTACTCCCGTAGAGCCACGCCCGTTCTTCCCCGTATAATATTGAAGGCGGTATTCTACTGAGCACAATCCAAAACACTACGATTTATCATATTCTAGCTTTGTTTTGCCTTGTCACAATTATACTCCAATTCATCATTTGCTACTCCCATAGAGGATCACCCGTGCATCTCCATTGACGTTCGATAACGGTACAAGACACAGCACACTCCAAAACCTCCCGAGTGATAATTTTAAAATTTTTGTTTTGCTTCTGACAATATTACCCCTATTTACCAATTTCCTACTCTCGTACAGCAACAACCGAGCATTCCCGTTTATTTTGTAGGCGGTATTGGACTCAGCACCCTCCAAAGCACTACGTTTGATCATTTTCTAGTTTTTTTTTTGCTTTCTCACAATTATACCCCAATTCATCATTTGCTACTCCTATAGAGGGTCACCCGTGTAGCCCCATTGACGTTTGATAACGGTGAAAGACTCATCACCATTAAAACCCACTCGAATGATAATGTTCAATTGTTTTTGGCCTTCTGACCATTGTACCCCAATTCACCCCTTTTCTTCTCCCGTAGAGCCACATCCGTGTATTCCCGATCAATATGGAAGACGGTATTGAACTCAGTCACCTCCAAAACACTATGTTTGATCGTATTCTAGCTCTGTTTTGCTTTCTCACATTTATACTCCAATTCATCATTTGCTAATCCCATAGAGGATCACCCGTGCATCTCCATTGATGTTCGATAACGGTACAAGACACAGCACCCTCCAAAACCTCCCGAGTGATCATTTTATATATTTTTTTTTTTTTTGTCTTCTGACAATTTTACCCCAATTTACCAATTTCCTACTCTCGAAGAGCAACAACCGAACATCCCCGTTTAATATTGTAGGCGGTATTGGACTCAGCACCCTCCAAAACACTACGTTTGATCATTTTCTAGTTTTTTTTTACTTTCTCGCAATTACACTCCAATGCATTATTTTCTACTCCCATAGAGGGTTGCCTGTGTATTCCCATTGACGTTCGATAACGGTGAAAGTCTCATCACCATTAAAACCCACCCGAATGATCATTTTAAATTGTTTTTTGCCTTCTGACAATTTTACCCCAATTCACCCCTCTTCTACACCCGTGGAGCTACATCCGTACATTCCCGATTAATATGGAAGGCGGTATTGGACTCAGCTATCTCCAAAACACTACGATTGATCATATTCTAGCTTTGTTTTGCCTTCTCACATTTATACTCCAATTCATCATTTGCTACTCCCAATGATGAGAATGAGGATCGCCTATTTATCCCCAGCCGGGGATAGAGCCTCGCCCGTTCATCCCTGTTTAATTTTTTTCACAGTTGTGGACTCAGCATCCTTAAAAACACCCCAATTGATTATTTCCTAGCTTTTTTTTGGGTTCTGATATTTTGCCCTATTCGATCCTTTAGCTACTCCTGTAGAGGCGCACACCTGTATCCCCGTCAGCTTTCGATAGTTGTACACGTTTATGAAAACTAACAACCAGGACTTATGTGAATTGAGTAAATAATTGGCCAGCTCAAATAAAGAAGGGACATTCTAAAGTTTTTGTTTTCACCGTTATTACACACACACAGTGTCTTACAATCTAAACATTTGACTAGTCAGACAGTCGCGCCATAGTAGCAACACTGTTGGTTCTCGTTCGTTAGTAGCGTGGGAATAATATACACACCGGCTGCCGTATTGTTATTAGACTAAACGAAAATATACAATGGCTGCCATATTGATGCCTAAATGAAATGCTGCCGAATTGATAGTACTTCAGTCAATTTTGTATTTTTAAGGTTTTATTGCATTAAAGTACATGGAGTAGTATCATGTTTATTAGAAATAAATTATACACGACGAAAAACATATATACTTCACTCTTTCTAGTGGCTGCCATATGGTTGCAAAATGAAATGCTGCCATATTGATAGCGGGTTGTATATATATATATATATATATATATATATATATATATATATATATATATATATATATATATATATATATATATAAATATCGCAATATGTTTTCTTGTGTATTAATAAAGAACATAAGTCAAAATACAAATAAAAGAATTATAATTGAGTTTACAATTCAAAGCTTTTCGTTGGCTAACAGAAAGGTTAGCTATTACTAGCTGATGATGTTGGTACTGTTAGCCAACGAAAAGCTTTGAATTGTAAATTCAATTATAATTCTTGTATTTGTATTTTGACTTAGGTTCTTTATATATATATATATATATATATATATATATATATATATATATATACATATATTAAAGTGCTAACATATTAACAAAAATAATAATAAAACGATATGCTTGTAAGTTTGTTTTAGCTGACAGTGTGTGAAGCTCATGATAGCAATATATTGATGAAAATCGTCAAGAATCATGGACATTTGTTATCACACGTCAAAAGCGGTGTATCTTCGGACATATCATTGGTATAATAGATGCCTATGAGACCGTTTTGATAAACTATCGAAGGATAAAAACAAGACTCGAGGAGTAATTGTTAGAGTGAGAGAACATTTACAAAAGATTTAAAATCCTAAGCGTATGATAGGAGGTCCATGTATCGTGCAATAGAGAAAATTAGAGTCAAATGTTAGATCGAAATCACTTGTGAATACTTGTTTCTTTTCATGTGACTGCAAGAAAAAGTGGTTTCCTTCAAAAAGTAATATGTAAAGATGTAATGCAATAAACCTTCCCTATATCCCAAATCTAAGGTTTTTTGTCCCTACCTAATTGTTTCTAATTATTAATAAATTGTTCTCGTCTTTCAGAGGCTATAATAGCCATAGTAACTGATTGCCATAGAATTCAAAAAAATTGCCTTTTATTATGTAGTTGTAAATTAATTCCTATAAATTTATTCCAACTCTGTAAAATATAAGACAAAAAAATAATGTTGTAGATAAACAAATGTTGTAGATATTTGATCATTTCTGAACCAGGTCTGTTCGTATTCTATTTCATCAGTTATATAAATCTACCTTTTACATTCGGAGATTCTACCCAACAATTATTCGAAAATACATTTATTTTATATTACTATATCTTTCTGTTTAAAGCACGTTAGAAAATTTACTGTCGTTATTCTAACACCATTCATCCATTTTTATTGTCAATTCAACCGAGAAAAAATATCATTAAATGATGATGGCATAATATGGTATTTTTTTAGTACTTTTCGAAACAATTCAACTAATTTATTTCCCTACTCTGTAAACCAAAGAGTATTACAGATTTTGCAGACTTTTATTGTAGAGCAATTTGGTAAAATTTTTATTTAGGAAGCCTTTTGATATAATAAAACTCAGCTTGCCTCTTTACAATACTGTGACATAAATCGTCATTTCATCTCTGTTATTCGGTACCACATGATTTTTTCTTGTGTATGTGTAGCGTCGGCCTTAGGCTTTAGCATTTAGTCACGCAAGATTTCTGTCAGCGCCCTTGTAAGGTTAACATAATTGAAATGGGAATCCAAAAGAATATCCAATTGTAAACGTTTTATTCTACTCATCTCGTATTTTTGAAATTTCATTTACACTCATCTTTGGGAATAATACGGTTCGTTACAAGTTTGTATGGTATTCTGCTGCTCATATGTATCACAATCCTCTCTGGTCCTTTCGCTGCATGACAAAATACTTTTACACACTTGTATAGAAAAAAAACGTCTAAAAACAATGTGAAGATGAACATTATTTTTCCTATTTTGTAACATTTATTTGCTTAGATTGAAAGAAAACCCTGGCAATGGATTAGATCTCTCTCATTGGGCTCTGATACAAATCTAATCACTGGATAAAACATACGGTTTTGAAAAATAAATTTTATTATACCTCAAATATAATAAATAACGGCTTAAGGTCCAAACGTTTACAAAAATTATTTTTTCGATTACAAATTAGGTTTTGCTAGAGGATATAAAAAAATCGTAGATTTTTCATACCTAATCTCTTATGAATACATAATTTCGCTTAAATAATTTATTTCCTAGAAATATATTTTAACAAAATTCCCTATATTGGTTTTATGTAAACCCTTTAGCATACCTAAACGGCCGGTGCCTTCACGTGTCAACCAAGCCCGTTGTGTGTATGTTACAAATTTTGTTTTCGATATTCAGAATGTTAAACATTCCTTAAGTTCGATCGAAATCAAAAAAACTCAATGATTTGAAATTATGGGTCACAGGAATATGAAAAGTAGAGGAAACCTGTAATGGTTAACATCAAGTTTGATCTGTAACATATCGATCTTTGTAGACATTGATTTTCTAACAATTTATATCAACCTGATATTATTGTTTACGTTAGCCTCCAGTTAATATGAATTTTTATATATATATATATATTTATATATATATATATATATAGGTTATATTGCACGCAATCCAGAGGAAAGGTATGGTTATTGTTTGAAATTTTTGAGTCAGTTTATATATTTTCTAATTATGTAGGCCATAGATTCCGAGTAAGTTTAAAAATATAAAAAACAATGAAAGTAAATCCAATCGTCGTTTTCTTTAAGTAATCTTCAAATATAGGTGAGACAAAGGAATAATACATTTATAGAACTGAAGAGAGAAATATTGAGAACGACATTTAATAACAGTGAGAAGGAGTAATGGTGGACCTTGATTGGATCTCGTTTAATTTTTCATTATTTTTCAACACAGTTTAAAGGTAATGTATAAGCCCTTGTTCGAAACATTTTAGAATGGAAATACGTTTAACAATCAACATCAAAATAATTGCCTTTTGTAATTTAAATGGATTTCTGTCTCATCCCACCCTTTCTTCGAATGTATGTCTCTGATTTTTGTATTTTTATTTTCGTCCTTCAATTTACTTTACAATGGAAACTACCCGAACTTTCTTGTAACTGCCCATAGTTATTAATATGAATATATTTTAAACAGATAAATAACTTTGAACAATTTAGTAAAATAAATACGTGTATTGGCTTAGTAAAATTCAGTTTAAGGGTTTATCAATTCAAAATTATTTATTATAAATTAAATCGTTTTACAGCTGATTCTTCATCTTTCGTTTTAACAAAAATAACGACTTTGCTCACTGCGCACACTCTATATAGAGTTTACGAGGATCATAAGGTAATAAGGCTTTACTTAGATGCAACAATTTGAAGAATTGCTTTACCAACTTTAAAAGCGAAGTTACCCAATAACGTAACCTAGTTTGCAAGTTTCTAGTAGAGTAAACTGGAAGCCAATTTATTATGTTGTATACAGTGAGATCCTAATTATACAAGGCTATGACTAGTATCTAATCCAATTTCAATTGGGTAACTATCAGTCAAACCCTGTTCTTGTTGCAAGAACTATGTCAAAATAAACTTTTCTTAAGTAGACTGAAAAACATAACCTATAACTAAGTGAAACTATAAAATAATGTGATTATTACGGCTTCATATTTTGATTTAGTTTCCATTTGAAGAGGAATGAGTTACGTTCAGCTGATATATTTTGAATGAGGAAGCTAATAATTGTTAATCAAAACAAATTAATAAACATTCCAGAAAATGTTATTATCCCGATTTTCAATTTCTCTAAAATAGTTATATGAACGAATTTTGTTAAACATTTATTGCCTTTCTTAAATGAGTTTAATAGTTTTTTTAAATCACCGAAAGTTTTTTTTTATATTTAACATTATTGAAGCCATTAAAACCATTATTTGCATGGAATCGGAGATATCGGTAGCTCATATGGTGAGACAAGCGAGAAATTCGTGTATCTCAACAATATTAGGTTGCATAGTATTTTAGGTTTTCAAGTAGTTTGTTATCAGACTAGACGTTTGCCCTTTCTTGTCAATTTCTTTTTCTCGCATTTCCTACTTCTCTACTATCAACAAACATTATAAAGCACGATGTACAGTCGTGACAAGTGTCTCGGAGGGACTGGAGACCCATTTATAAGCGGGGTTGGTATTATTTGTATTTTAGATCAATAAACACTTTTAGGTTTGTGTGTCAGTATCAGTTCGAGATTTGCTCGATTTCATAATTTAACCATAGCGTGACGGCTAATCCGACGATTACTCTTGGAAATTAAGGAATTATTAAGCTGAACCTCGCCAGATAGGAAAAGCATTCACGTTCAGCTAAAGCTGTTCTAAACATACAAATACGCAACATATATTAGATTTAAAGATAAATTTGGTTATTCAACGCATACAACGGATGTTTTAAATGGTTTCACAGATAAATTGATTTGTACAACACTTAAATCTGTTACAAATATTTGAGCGGTACACAAGCCAACTGTCACAATTCCTCAAACAAAATGCATATCATTCGGATTTTAAAGCTATGAAAATTTTGGGTTAACACTGATAATTGTTTACCTTTATGTGTTAAAATATAAAATATGTTCAATCAATGAAATTATAAATATATATATATATATATATATATATATATATATATATATATATATATATATATTTATATAACGTTTCGACTTAAGTACAGCAGAGGAAAGAAACTACAGATGTTAGCTTAAGATGTAGAGAGCAAAAGGTTGTCAACGTTTTAACCTTACTTATTTACTTATGTTTTGTCTCCTTATTGTCTCACTTGAAGCCCGAGGCATGCCTAAAGTGTAATTCTCTATTGTCTGGTTTTTTCCTTTCTACTCCTACCCAATCTAGACACCACTAAAGATTACGTATGGTTCAAAGATAATATAGTCGATAGCTGTGAGACAAACCAAATTTTAAACAAACGATAAAAAACACTCTCTTGAATTTTGCTACATTCATCTATGAGGCAGATGTTATTTGATGCAACTTCTCTAAGTACAAAAGTGTCATGACGTGATAGATTTCTAGGAATGCCAATTCTGAACTTATTTTTCTAAAACGCCACCAAATTAACTACTCTATGTTCTTTTTAATTTCATCCTTACATTGAATGGATTTGCATACATCGTCTCCAAACAGCTACTCTGAAACTGCCATACATTTCTTGTTTCGTAACAGCACCAACGCTACGTCGGCCATTATTTTATATAACTTACAAAGATTTATTTAAACACACACTTTTGGATATCATTGCTATATCATTACCTTCGGAAGGGTTTATTCGAGACATTTAAGAGGTTACTAGTATTTTATTTTATTGATTATTGTTTATTTTGTTAAATATATCTTTATTTTTTAGTGTAACAATATCTGTATAGTGTAACATTAACACATACACTTTCATTAACCTATATTTGTTACATAATATAAAGTCGAAATTAAAATTTCAGTACATTTTACAATATTTCATGAGTAGCTTTCCCGAAGGTCTTAACATACCTATATCCCAAAAGCAAAGGAAAAAATAAATAAATATCAAATATATGAGCAGGACGCTTTAAATTATACTTTTAAGAAAAATTAATTGTCAACAAGAAGTTAACATTTTAAAAAATATTAGGGATTCAGTTTATAGAACAATATATTACATCTTGCAGATAAAACAGAGGGTATAATGCTTACATAAATATGTGTGCATTTAAATTACACAGGAGTGAATAAACGGCCTTAAAATAATCGCATATTTTAAATATAACCGAGAAGGGGGAAATGAAGTGTTTCAAATTCGTAGAAAATTAAAAGTGAAAGAAACAAAAATCTGTTTATTCTCAAAATTCATAGACACTCTCGGGATTTCTCGAAAAGTTTCTGAAAGGTGCTGAGGTAATTTATTAAAGAACAACAGCAGAAAACCACTCCCAAAGGATATCATGATACAAATAAGTGATGGTTTTAAAAATGATTCTTGTGTTGTGACTTTTTTGAGTTTATGAATCTTAATGACAATCACAGTGAGCACATAAAGAGGAAATATCCAATTATTATTTGGCATCTATACTACTCGCATTGGATTAGTATTTTCAAGTTATGTTCCATTAAAAGGTTTAGGTCCAATCGTACATTATTTTTAATTATGTGTCTTCTGAAACATATGTTTCACAAGGTAGTATGTTTATCTTTAAATAATTTGTTGATTTATTCATTCATAAGTAAAAAAATGTATCCAAACATTACTTTCTCCTATTTTGACATAAATATAAGGAAAAAAGAGGAGATCCAAGTAAACATGACTCGATAATGAAAGGCTTCGCAACTGAACCTCAACATATAAGAGTCAACTAGTTTCAAAACAAAACAAAACGTCACATTTTTTGTCACTTTTAGTTTTTAACAATCTCTGAAAATCAAAAATAATCGCTCAAAATATCTCGCTCATGTCTAAGATAGGAAAACAATTTCCCTGGCGATAATATAGAGATGGATTATAATAGATTACTTCCCTCAACCTCGATCACCCGTGCAACACCATGTCCTACAGATTTTACGGCTTGGGATGAATAATAAAGTGCTGAGACGTAGACGATAGTATTTTGTCTTTGTAACTACGTGAAACATTTCTACTGCTGTATCTCTTATAAAAATGCAAATAAAGTAAGCGGAACAATCACGAAAACCTAAAAGAGATAGAACAATACTTTATTATATTCTAAGAAGATTTTGTCAGTATGAAAGATTTTAATTTTGTATAAAATAGAATAAAATCTTATAATTTCAATTTTTTGCATAAAATCTGAAAAATGAGTGAGAAAAATTTAATAGTATTAAAAATAACTTCTTCGCTTTAATAAAGGTCGAAAATATCTACTCACTTTGTTGAACATTCCTTGAAGAGACTTAGGTGCCTTCGAGTAGAGACAATGAATGTGAATGCGAAGAACACTTTACTTTCAAACATTACACACACGATGTTTCTCTCCCGCTTTATAATAGGAACAAAGCTGAAATGTTTATAAATTGTTGTAGTGTCCCAGTAAAGACTACGTTCTATGTCGAACGATAAAAATGTATTAAGTGCATACATTTCTGTGAATTAATTTTTGCTGCCCCCAATCGCTTATGAAAGACAAGTGTTTGTGACGAGCTACGTATGTGAATGAATAGATGGCGTTACAAATAGGACGCTGGAAATTCATATTGAGACAGACGATGTTTAGAACACACACACACACACACACACACACACACACACACACACACACACATATATATATATATATATATATATATATATATATATGAAGTTAATATATTACTTTTGTAAGTAATTTTATCCACCATTATGTGCAACGATTTTACCTTGAGTGATGAGGCACCTTTCGGCCACTTGACCATTGTCGAATCCGAATCCGGAAGTTAATATATTAACTTCATAAAGTCACTGCAACGGTAAAACAACGGATAATGTAAAATATCAAGAATATATATATATATATATATATATATATATATATATATATATATATATAATGCCGAAACAAGTTCCTAACTAGCAAAAGCTATATTAAATAAAACCGTTGCTAGATATAAATACATAGACTGAAGCTCGCTTTGTCAAGGTAAACCGTTAGCTAAAATGACAAACAGGTTTTTCAGATGTATAGGAAGTTCTAAAATGGGAGTGGGAACAATAGCTAGGTTTCCAGGAAGATTGCTGAGAATAAACAGAGAATCAAAAAGTAGATTTTTGTCAGCGGGATTGCCTAATTCGTTCTTTAAAAAACTGAACGGGGCAGAAAATAATGGATTTCAAGACCTGGCATGGATTAATAAAGAAGAACGAAAAGCGATGGAGAAAATTTAGGCCTACGGGTCAAAAAGAGATAGAGTTTAGGAAGTCGAGACAGAGAGTCGAGTTAAGGCGGTCGAAGAGACGGATGAGGAATGGAATGTTGAGGCAGTCGAAAAGGAGTCCAACCCAGGGAGAAAGAGTAGAAGACAGGATTGAAGAGGAACGCCGTGGATCACCATGCCAACACCAAGACTGTGCGGATTACCTAAGCTACTCAACACAATTTTAAATTTAGGTTTATAATTATTATTTTACTTGAAATTTTGTAAAGCATAAATTAAAAAGCCATCAATTACAACTCTGAAATAAGCATAACAAGTAGAGTTGTATATTACAAGCCATTAAACAGTAAACATAGTTAAATTGTAAGGAATTTTTGTTGTTGTGTTACCCTGTTTTATTTAATTGTAACTTGTTTAACATACAGATTTGGCGTCCAACATAAGTTAATTTAAAAAATGTTTAATATAAATGATAACAAAAATAATTAATATGTTCATAGTTCTAATTCTTAAAATAAATATAGCGTAGTGAAAGTGGGTGTTATGTTATAGTATAAGTGTATATACTTATACTTTAAAGTAATGTTTACAGTTGTTCATTGCATTTTATCAGGCAATTAGGCCATTTAAAATCTCTGGACCCCCCCCCAAAGTAATCTTTTTTCCGATTCTGCATTTTGATAGATAACGTTTCTGAGATAACGTTTCGAAAAAAATGGTGACAGTGGGCATAGATTATTACAACGCACACACGTGGAAAAGTCAGGATACAATCCTGAGTGTGTAATAAATAGTACATAGTCTAGACGTAAGGCGAACATTTTTACTGTATTAAGATTTTCTAAAAGGTTTTCTGTACAAAACTGAGTAAAGCTTTATGTTAATAATAATGTTTTACCTTTCTTTAATAAAATATACAAAAGGAAAGTGTTTACCAAGTAAAGAATTTCGCAAATGATGCGCCTAATGAATTATATATTTTTTTACAGAAAACATTAGTGAAAGTTATTTAATGAATATTTTTAAGGCGTAACCAGATAGGAAAAGAAATGAAAAAATTCTGAGTTCCCATCACGCAAATTATTACTTGTCTCTAAAGATCCGTTTAATGTGATTTTCGCTTTTAATCTCTTTGTTGTGCTTGATTCTCAAAAGTAATGTTGCGATGTTTTATTAAGAAAACGAATGTAAACAAAGGTAATTAATAAAATAGTTCGTCTCCAAATTTAAAATGTGAAATCATTATAATCAAGCAACTATTTAAAATTATGTCAAAAACAATATTTCATTAAAACCTTCTTGCGGTTAAATCTCGTCCTCTCCTTATAATCTATAACAATCAGACTTTAGAAAATCGAGTAAGTTTAGTTAAGTATTTGATAATTACTTATCAAACTATTTATTCATTAAGTTGTAAACAGTACTTCTTTGTATCACACCCTAATATAAACGAGAAATAAACTGAATAAATTCCAATAAATATAATTACTATGATAATACCATATATTAATTTTATAAACATTCAATAAAACATAAATATTTTATAGGAAAAACCTCGTTTAGAAATAGTAGATGAAATTAGGAAAATACTATTGGATATTACATTTAATTCTGAAGATAAATGTATATTATGAATGTTTATACATACATACATACATACATACATATATATATATATATATATATATATATATATATATATATATATATATATATATATATATAGTGATATTTCACCTTGTCCATTATTTTCCCGTTGCACTGATTTTCTAAAGCTTTATTATTACTTGTAAATAATTTTGTCCACCATTATAAATTCCACTATATTCCACCATTAATATTTATATATATAATTAATAAATTTAAAATATTTCAAAAACATGAATAATGTTCATGAATATTTTTATTCAAAGCTTTTCGCCAATAAAATTGTATCAGCATCTTCAGGAAAATAATTATCTAATAAAATCCTTTAATTACAATTAAAGGTAATTGTAAACAGATATTATTTTATTACTTGGAGAACATGTAATAGGAAATCTTTGGCAAGGATTGTAAAACATATATAAAATATATTTAATTAATTAAATCTTTTACCTGATAGCCATTTTTTTTATAACCATTTTATTATTAGCAATTTGACTTAGAAATACACACAAGCGCGCAGACACACACACACACACACACCCATTTTCAATAAATTAAAATAAGTTACTGTGGAGACATGATAGAAAAAAAAATAATTTGAATATGGTATATTAAAATCTATAAAAGAGAAGCTCATTTTTCGAAATAAGTGAGATATAAACGAAAAATGCTATCTGCTGAAGCAAAGTTAAAATTCCGTGTTACAATTTCATTTGTATCTACATCAAAATATGGAATTAAATATTGATGTATATAAATATGAGGAAAATTATTATTAAATAAAATCGGCGGAAAGCTTTGAATAAATATATTCATTAAAAGTATTCTTGTTTTTGAAATATTTTTAATTTATTAACTATATTACAAGAAAACATATCACCATATTTAATATATTAATACATATAAATATATATATATATATATATATATATATATATATATATATATATATTCATTTATGTATTTATATGTATATCCATTTGTAAAAATTATAAAGTTTTCACAACAAAGACAGGGATTCAACGAATAATATTCTAAATCGACATTTCATTTTGTTCTAGTAATTAAATACTCCAGATAGAGCAACGATATGTTGATAAATGAATCTAAGAGTTAATATGTGTAGGGAACCTAGCCTAACATTTTACTGAAATATTGACAACGCAAATGATTGATTTTATTGATTAAATTCCCACTGCAATTAGCTCAAAATGAATTAGCCCGCTGTAAGCTGAATGAAGCAAAGAATAAATCATCTATAAAATACTTTAAAGTTCGTTTCTAGAGAGACGAATTCATGTGTTAGGGAATGTAATTTATCTGCCTTAATTTTGCAATTAGAGAGATTTCCCCTTCGAGATCTTACCTAACCACTGCTAATTGTTCTAATATTCTTCCCAGGGGGTTTTCAATGTCGCTTTTAGTGGCCGAACTAAGAATATAGAAATTTAAAGGTAAGTATTTCAGTAAAGGATTTAACAGTTTATAAAACTATCATATTTTCCCTGAAATATTTTATTCAAACTATTAGTCATATTTATCTACACCTTTATTTATATTTAAATAATGACCTTATTATAACACCGAAGCGAATTTTCTTTATTAATCATATCACTTGTTGCAATCAGTTTCGATCATTTACTTTTCTTAATATTTAACTACGGGGCATTTTTATTCGCATTAAATTTACCT
The DNA here is from genome assembly GCA_036971475.1 of Prosapia bicincta. Classification (NCBI taxonomy): domain Eukaryota; kingdom Metazoa; phylum Arthropoda; class Insecta; order Hemiptera; family Cercopidae; genus Prosapia; species Prosapia bicincta. The sequence goes on from JBAIZL010000001.1 coordinate 182,195,497, forward strand.
ACATTAGGCATTATAAAATTATTCACAGTAGCTGTTCGTTGCTCTTAGTTAATGTAGCATTATAAGTTTATATTCTCGTATTTCTTTGTGTTGTAATTGTTGTAGTTGAAGTAAGATCACTTAAAAGTTATAGATTGTTAAGAATAAATATTTATATTTTAATATATCCAAGTACTTATATTTTATCATATCTTATAACAATGAATTGTCAAAGAAGATGACAAATATTAACCTTTTTAGAGTAAGGTTAAGGTAAATACAGATACACAATAAATCAAGAGGTGTCGTACACACGATACAATTTTTCAATATACCGCAGGATATTCTACTTTCTCCATATTAGACTGTTCAAATGCTATTACTCAATGATTACTATTGATATAGTGAAAATAAATATTATTATTTAAATAAATCTTACGACAATTAAGTCAGATTAGTGTATATAATTAGTTTACTTTTTTTCAAAATAAATGTATTAAGGGGCAACTTACAGTTTTTCAGAACTAAGTTAATTGAACTTTTTAAATTATTTGTTCTATTCAGTGAGTTTTTAGACCTTTTTTATAACTATAACTATATTTTTGTTTAAGTATTCACTTTCCTCCCATCACCATGACTGGTAAATTTTGTTTGAAATTATTAAAAATTAAACAAAAAACAAATATTAATAAAAGAAGAAGTTGAAGTTTTGTGGTTTGATATTTATTTACATTGCTCTCTAGAAGCAGTTTTTTTTGGCTGCTTTATTTACATTGACCACACCAAAAAAGCAGGTCATTTTCAAAACAGAACGTGTTTGCTTCTCTGAACTGGTTTGCAATAAGCAGTGTACCTTTATCATAAATAAATAAAACCTCTATACCACAAATGGTTTTTTTCTTTTAGTTAAAACCTTACGTACATTGCAATTGCAAAGCAAACATCCTCAGACGTAATTTACCACAGGAGAAAAATACCTGTATTTTATTTTTATTGTTAATTACCTCTAAGGATGTTTGCTTTGCAATCGAAATGTACATAAGGTTTTAACTAAAAGAAAAAAGTCATTTATGGTATAGAGGTTTTATTTATTTATGGTAAACATTACGCCACAGTTGTTTTATACAGTTACAGTGTTCCATTCCTTAAGTTTTTTATTGATGCGACAGGACCTCCAGCACAGGCAGAAATAGCCTTATAGATGACAAAAGGAGAAATTTTCGATAAGTACTTTTCTTTCATTGTGCAAGAGAATAATAATATCGGTGATGGTAATGCCGATTACGTTGACACCATTATCCTCTTACTCAAATCAACTTTACTAGAATCATCAGGAGAATCCTGCCATGTCCTCTTCAAACTCGATATAGTAATTAAAGTTTCCATATAATGTTATTATCTAGTCATCGAGTCGGGCTTTACTGGTGAGACTATAGGAACGGGTACACCCTTGGATCACATTTAGATAATTTCCAACCATCAGAACACTGAGACTGATAGCTTTTCTCCTCATCTCGACTGGATGGGCATCAGTCGAGAACTCGTAATACTGTGCACAGGTTCCGACAACTGTGCACCGCGGACACTGCCTGACCAAAGACAGAAGAGGCTGGTAGACCAGACACCGCTCATACGTCTTGGGCAGATCAAGCTCACATCAGCCTCCCAGACCAGAGTTTTTCATGTGGGACTTTTCAGCACTCCCAACGGCAACGGATCTGACCAGTCAAAAATCCCTATGAGAAGAGGTAAGGTTTAAATGTTTAGAGATTGTGTTGATTATGTAGTGTTTCCAGAAAGTGTATTAGTGTGGAATTGTGAAGTTAGTGTTGTTAGTAATGTATATGTTTGGCTGGGATACCGCGAGGGACGCCAAACCCATTTTAGTTGGTGCGGCTACTCAGAACCTCCCCTTCGAGGTTACGAGTGTCTTGACAGGTCCGTAAAATTACTTTTAATGATTCGCAATGTTGGATATGTAATAACTTTTTGAGAAAAAACCTTTGGATTATTGCTATTCATTAGATTTTTTTACTTGTTTCTAAGAGGGCTGAAACTCATAGATGAACAGATACTTCAGGTGTTCATTTCACTTTATTAGGAGTACGTAATGCAGCTATCCAGAGGCAGTGCTAGGAACCACTGTCTGAACCCAAAAACTCACGCTTACATATCGTTTGTACTCAATCAACTGAGTAAATCATAACCTGGGAACTATATAAATAATATATGCGAATGCTTTCTTGAATTCTGTCTTTCAATACCTACATATACTTTAATTTTTAAAATAACTGGCATAGAACTTGCCTATGTTTAGTTGCGATACGGTTTATTAGTTGGGAGTCTGTTTTCGGAGTTAAGTTTGTCACTTAATTTTCAAACGTTCTAGTAAAATATGGTTCATTCTCTGATTTTCTTAAGTTTCATGGATATGCATACAAACCCCTAAAAAATATTAAAAACTATAATTTTTACGATTTCGAAATCGGTTTAATATTTTTGCATTAGATATTAAAGCGCCCAGAGACTCTATTATTTTTTTGTGACTTGAAACACTCTCTTGCCAAATTAGTTCCGATGTCGACTCATCGTTCGGCACCAAGACAAACTAATCCGATTAAGGATATTAGCTCTAGTGACAAATTTTCGTGCGGAATGCTATATTATGACTTCCGGAAGGAAGTAAACTTGAAAAGTAAACAGCTACATTGATTTGAAAGTTAATAAAGAGTTAAGTGTCATTTTACAGAGGATAAAATAAGGTATATATTTATACAGTAAAACCAAAACTTGAAAATACCGTTAGAAGATTTTTCAATGGAATCTAAAAATGAGGTCAGTTAATTAATATAGTAATTATATAAACGAATAAAAATAAACAATATAAAATTGAAAGTATAATAAAAGTTTTTAATAAAATTAAATTAGTTCTTAAATGAAGTAAATAAAACAAAACAAACTATTTGACGTTTTTAATATTACTGAAGCGGAGGTATAAAAACAATGCGAAATCTGTAAAATCTAGAGCAATGTACCATTTTTTATTCACGCATTTAGACAGTAAAGTAATTTCGATCAGTAAAAGTTTTCGTTACTATTTGTATAACGTTTAGTTATTAAGTTCGACTTATTTTCGATTTTTTAAAGGAAACAATTTACAAATGCCTTACTTTGTCTAAAGAATTTTATACTAATGTACTACATTTAAGAAAGAAAATAATAAAAAAGGCACCCTATAATATAGTCCTAGTAGAATAAAGTTTGTAATATTAGTACTGTGAGGTAAGTAGCTCTTCTAATGTAATGTTTTATTAGTTGTAGTTTAGAGTCATTCATATTTTATAATTCTTAAAATAAAAATTTTGACGAAAAATTTATAATTTCATAATTTTTTAATATAAAAATATATTTTTAGGCTTTGTCATTATATTGCGTTCAAATTATTACGGTCGGAAATTAAACTGTCTGCGTAATTGTATATGCTCATTCCTATTGTACTCTCAGAGTTTGCGGCTTAAATTATTAAAATCTAACATGTATTGAACGAGCATCTGTGTCTTAATACCTGCTCTACACATCTGTGGGATTGCCAAAAAACTCCTAGGGCAATGAGTTGAAAAGGGAATACGAGAAATTTAAATTAAAATTAACTTTTAGCTTTTGTAACAAATAACAAATTTCTTTCTTGTTGATGAAGTGTAATTTAAGTTGAACTTCCTATGTAGGCTATACATAGTTTTTAGTAAATTTACACTGTTTCGACATCATAAGGATAGGTTCAATTTATGATTTTATCTAAATACAAATTACAAGATTATGGTCGTACGGATTAAAACAGATTTAATACTATGTCCCACAATAAGTTATAATATTTTGTAAGTTTATATTGTCTATTATTGTAATAAAAAATAATACGACGGATGCAAGCACATGATATAAAAGATTATATTCGTTTATAATCACAATTCGATTTTTTTTCATGACATCACAGAAAATAATTATAAAATCACCAACACATTGTTATCTACTAGCGTTGTCATGCGTTCTCTTTCCCTCAGTCTTTTGTGTCGAGTTTTCTTTCTCTCTACAGTTATTGATTGTTTAAATTGTATGGTGTCATTACAGTATAATTATTTTAGATAATTAAAGACAGGCCAAACTGTTAGCTCATTGATAATATTTTTCCCAGTAATAGTGGTGTATTGTATGACATATTTGTAATATATGTTCTTTAAATGTTAATGGTACATGAAATACAATTTCATAATCTAATATAAATATCTACAAATCACATTGTATAGGTTTTAAAATTAATATAATAATATTTCATGTAATATTTATTACTACGTCTTTAATATAATACGTTATTTTTATTGTGTAATATGTATTATTATAATTTTTTTATTATAATTTTTATTTCTATGACCAATATAATTTTGTTATTTATAATACAAATAATATTATAAATATGTATCTACATTAGTCGGGATTTTTATTACCTCATGAGCCTGTTTAAATATCCCTTTTGAGTTATGTTTACAAATACTAAAAAGCAAAATTCCTTTTTCCGTGAATTAAATTAAGAAAACATGGGAAAAGGCCAAACCGATTTGCAGTTTATAGTCTGTCACGAGCTCTTTCGACCCGCATGTCTGCTGGTAAACCGAAGATGTGCAAAAAAACAGTATAGTATGGAGAGTGCACGTACTAAACTATGCTTCATACTACCTCACCTCTACTGATGAAGTAAAGACTATATTTAATATGTATTTAACATTCTAATTTAGAAATAAAATGTCCACTCTAAAATTGTTATGATAATATCTGTCCTAAAACCTTTGTCTATGTTGTTATCCATAGAACCTGTAGGACTTATTTTGGCGATATAAAAGAACAAATAGCAAGCAAATATTTACGGTAATGTTACAAGTAATGGAAACCTAAAACCACAAGTGCAAAAACAGACGATACCTGCTACGGATTAGGATTTCTCCAGATGTAATACAGATAAATTATAATGCATTTAATTCTACGCCATAGAAACAAGAGCAATCTTAGCTGCAACTAAACAAATAAAAATAAAAACCTAAGATCAATTACGGACGTAACCCTTAAGGATATGGGGATAATTTGCAGTTTCAGATCCCTGTGTGACATTTAAGATGCTGTAGGAGGTCTGGACAGACATTGATGGTTATATTGTTGACAGTCGATTGCAAAAATTGCAAAAAAAAAGGAATTAGACTCCTGCAGACCTCCCAAATGCCAATACGAAAGCTTAACATTGCAGTCTCTACTTAGGTTACCACTTACAAAAAAAAAAAACGCTGGTTTGCAATAAAAACAAAAAGAAAAAAAACTTTAAATTTAATCTGATTTCTAATGTACTATTTTATTTTGAAGCTGAGTTAACAATCTCACTTTAATGCTATTACATATATTTCACCTATTCGTGATTGATCAATTCTGATCTTAATATAAATACTATTGCCCTGAAAGTCCTAGTAAGTATGCTTTCTTTCTGACAATCATTATAAGAATTGGATGAAGCAAGTGTACTATTCATTAGACAATCCCTAGCCGTGACATGGTTTTTAACGAGTTCCGTCTGGCAAATATCTGGCTCAAGAAACCTTATTTGTTTTTCAGTGCCGTAATAATTACAAGTACTTATTATTTGCTATTTCAACCAATTTCCATTCTTGTTTTGGAAAAATGTAGCTTGACAAAGTAAATCCGATAGAATAATAGATTTATTAATTTTGCATTTTAATGTCGTAAATTTGTAGGTTGCAAAAGGTGAAGTATTAGCGTGCTCAGAGCTTTCATTTTAATTTTCATCATTCAGCCTGCTTCACGTTATTCGTACTTTTGTTTTGAATCTATCAAGTAGATTGAAGTGGCAATGAGCTCCAACTCAGTATTGCCTTACAATCTATCGTTGCTGTACCAAGCAACTTCTACCTTTATTTTAAATATTCTATTTTATATCTCTAAGTGTCACATGGCGGCAGCTTCATTGATATATCCCCGTATAGAATATTAAACTGATATAACACGAAAAAACATCTACATACTATGATTGTTTAAATCGAATGTTTTGGCATGGATACACTGTCCATTTAGGTACAAAAATATTTGGAAAGAAATACAGGAAGTTATATTATAAATAGATAAAACTTATAACAGCATAAAACTCACCAATTCTTTGTCATTGTTAACAATACTTTAAGAATAGCCCTAAATTTATAAAAACTCTTTTGTTCTTCCGAAGCAGGAAAAGGATTTTATTAGATTTTTCCGATTAGTAGATACTTGTTTTAAGTCTAAAATGTTATGCTTTAAGTCTGAGTCTCTTTGAATATCACTCCTACAGATTGAATAAACATTCAAAAATCTATTCTCTATTCCGTGAGGAAGGAAACCGATCGTCTTGATAATCTACATGACTAGCACAATTATCAGTTCTATTTATCTATTGTATACGTGTTCTTGATCCAATTTAATTTAATTGGAGAATGAAGTATATAAATTGAAGAATATAAATTTCTAAAACTAATTTTTCCAAACCGTAAAATATGAAGACCGTCGCACGGATAACAATTTTTCTTCCAAAATTGTTGAACAGTTTATAAATAATGTTTTTGTAAAACTGTTATTGATTCTTACTGTCGAGAAATGATTACAAAATTCGTGTCAAAATAAAACAAGACACGGTAAATATGTTATATATGGTAAATGTTATCCGACCCTCAGCATGTTAACGACGAAATAGAAGGAGTTTTTTATATGTCCGAGCCATCTAATTAAAATTACCCCTGCCGACTCAGTCAGAGTTGTATACACAATGCAGTTCTTTTTTCTTTGAAAGTAAATATCTTTCCAGATTTGTTTTGCCTTGGCTCTGAATTGATAACATGTTATTTCAGAAGAGGTCACTTGTCTTAGTAAATATATTTTTAATTAAGTTTCGATAATAAATTCTTAGATAAATATATTCTTTTACAGGCATTAGATTGTTATTGTTATTTATGTGTGTTTATATATTGCAGTATTTTTATATTTTTTCATTATACATTTATCTATAAAAATACTTTCATGATATTCGTTCTCATAAAACTTGTATGATGTTTCTTTTAGAAACAGTACTGTGACTTATTAGTATTTATGATCTGTAAATTTCTTGTTTATATTTAGGCGGCTAGAGCCAGTGTTGTTACGCTTTGTAATGGTTTATTATTAGATAGTACTTATTAATATCTTTAGCACTTGCTAAAGATTGGGAAATGCGTTATAATAATACATATTGACCAATACGTTTTAGTCCTGCTATCTATAAAAGTAGCATAAAGTCAATTGAATATTTATGTCAGTAAAAAACCTTATGTTTATAAAACTATTTCTCTTATTAACTGATATGCTTCAATAGCAAAGGCTGACCTAGTCTATTTATAACCACCTCATTTGGTTTCTGATAACAAAGAACCAAATAAGAGAGACGTACAAACTTTACATTTTCAATAAAACTCGGAAAATTGCTATTTCAATAATATTTGTTTTCCGCAAACAAACCGACAATATTTCACAATATATTTCCACCTACTTTACCAATATTTTTTCGCATTTATCGTGACAGCTTGACAAAGTTTCAGTTCTTTTTAATCCAAGCAACATTTTTAAAACAACGTCAGATATAAGTGTTTTTTCAATAATAATTTACAACACAATGTTCAAATGAATTGAGATAAACAGCAATATAGAGTATGCAAGCAAAGTGTAAATGTGTATTTTGCGAAGTCAAATTGGCTTTATTCTTCCGTAAACCAGCCAATAAAACCACAAGCAAAACGTCGGTTAGACGTTTTCCTCAATTGTTCACAACTGGTTTTCAAGGGCTCAAAATATGTGTATGCTTTCAAATGTATTTCTTTAAAATCACAACGAAAATGTTTGATTGTTGCTGGCGACGGTATTGCTCCTGACGTCTATCAACTGACTTGGGACCTCATGAACCCAACGGGAAAGTTTTTTTCTAATATGGGCCTAAAAACATATGCTCCTAAAACCAGGCACACGTTCTGGCCTCTAGCCTCTTGTGAGCCGCTTCCTAACATTCGCATATGCTTTTAGTATGAGTACTCCCTAGTCCGAATAAAATATACAAAAATTGATTGTCCATATTTAAGCTATTGAGCATTATTTATTGATAAACGCAACATAGTAAAATGAAATACAACTATAAGTATAATTTGAAGACCTTAAACTAAATTATTTCAAATAGACACTCTAACAAATTCGTTGTTGTGGCCGGGAAGTCATTACATTTTTCTAACCTTTTGTAGGTCTAAACGCTTTTCTCTTCTAGTATTCAGGTAATTATTACAATATTACAATTACAATGCCGTCCAATATTATTGATACATAACTATAAAAAGATTTTAGAGAGAATAATAGTTCACGATCGTGTATATAGTTACTTGACTAACATGACAGACACTCTTTGTCATTTGTGGAGTTGTTGCGCATAGCGCTTGAAGGACACCATGAGAGTAACACGTTTACTAAACGTTCCAATTGTTTAAGCAAGCTTTCTGTTATTAATTTAAGACTTAAAATAATACAATTTTGTTGAACCATAGGGATTGTTTAATAAACGTTTTAGATGTCATCCATAAAAAGCATTCTAAAATTAAGAAGGTGTGGATTTCTTAAACAATGTTTGCGGTAGTGGTATTAAATAATTGCAATTCACTGGGTATATACTTTCTTTGTTTACTCTCATAAAAATAGCAATTGAAACACGACAGTTATAATAGGTCACTATTTTTAGTTTATCCAAGGAACATTTAAACAATATGGTTACATCGAAAAGCCACAACGGTTCCGTAATGGAATGTCTGCCTAAGTAAAGTGTTTCGTGCGTGAACCCCACAACGTGTGCGTATTATACAATCCCTTCTATAAATGATTAACATTCTTACAGCTCAATCAACTACTTACTTACACTGCAATTCTTGCCTATAAAGGCAATGGGCAGACGTAAACCAAGCCTTTCCGTCACTTTGAGAAGATATTTACTGAATATAGACATTTTGGACGGATAAACATAAATTAAACATAATTAAAGTGAACACGTGTTTTAATAACAATAGATATTTAATACCTATAATTCTGAAATTCTATGGACATCAAGAACCACCCTGATATATTTTTTCAGATTAGGAAGAATATTGTTTCTTGTGATTTAAAAAAAACACAGACACACACAATATAACCATCTACATATTCTCTAACGAGTAAATACTCAGTAATTTATGAAACAATTCTTAATCTTTAACACCAAATCAACACACACAAAAATATTGAACATTTTACAGAACCAAAGTTTACAGAGATCTTTCTTCAGTTATGTATGTTAGGCCACCCAGGGTCAGAAGTACGTGTATAGTCAAGAATTCCATGAAATAACTGTTCTAATCCAGTTTTCTCGTATAAATATGAGCTCTAGTGAAGGTTTAGTGTGAACAATTTAATCAAACCGTCTTATGCATTCAAGTATTTTTTGAAACGGAGTGCATTATATTAAAACAAATAGAATTCACTGAAATAAATATCTAAATATTCCTAATGTGTATCATCAATACAGGGAAATGAGGATATCTTTTATTAGTGCTCGTACTTCACTTAATGGAACAAAATGTGTTAGCGACTTGTGCAAGTTGTAGTTTCTAGGTATGTAACAGAGTTTGTATTTAATTTTGTTTAATGTTCTGTGTTAAAAATTCAGATTGTCGTTATTTGTTATGTTGTATTTCAAAATTAATGAAAGAGTTTCCAGTGAAATTCAATGCATAAGTATTTAAAATGTTGTATTCCACTTATTTAATGTAATACATAATTTGTTTGAAATTAGGATCACTATTGTAGGCCCACGAAGCACGGTAACACTCTTTACAGAATTATATATATTGCGACAGCACTCAGAACTCTAGTAAAGTATAAATACAAAACAATGAATGACATCTATTCCATAATAGAGTAGATTTGATAAATTGGTAAGGGATATAGTAGAGTTTATAATAAATAATGCCCCTTCGTGCAGAATCCGTTTCTTTCTACCATTAACTCCTTATAGACGGTTGAAGAAACCTTAGACGCCTGATTAATTGACTTGTAGTTACGGATGACGAGAAGTAAAGAGCCATGGCTCTCCCATTTCTACCCTCTTAGACTCGTACATACGTAGAGAAAGTGTAACATTTCTACCAAAGTAAACCCGTTCAATAGAAATCCTTGGACGCTTGATAGGGACACAAATACTGCTGGTTACGTGTATTTGTTCCTGTATGGTGTGGTATACGAGAAAAGAAAATAGGTGACTCGTCTTCATTCACAACTCTTTCCATTTTGTTGGTTACTAACAAAATAGTGAAAAATAGTAAATTGAGTTTTAACTTTACACACTATCACCCCTTATAGAGTTGTGTGACAATTCAGAGAGGTTCTTGTAACATGCTGATTATAGTTACATTCTTGTATTGTTATAGGTAGAATAAGAATTCACAAAACAGACATTTGCATTGGCGGTGAGTATAAAACCAATGGCCATAGATATCTAACTAATCCTAAACACAGATTTGGCCTCTAAATCAACATGGTTTATTTAAAGAAGAAGCCTTTGTTTGGGAATGTAACGCATACCATATAGTTGGCAGAAGGTACAAAACTTTCTGACATAACTTGGTTGATAAAGGTTCGAGAATGTACTCCATTAACGATTAGGAAAGCAATACACTGAGTGCTTTTAGGACTGAGCACCTGCTACTGTGTGAAACTCTTACCCCGCATGTTTCCAAAAGTTTTTATGTTTTTAGCTATTTTTAAAAATATTGTGTCCTTACAATCAATTATAAGGATATCTTACACTAAATAACTATTTATTAATGCAGATACTTATGGCTAGTATTAATTACAGACGTTTTATAAAATCCTCCAAAAGCTATTCTAATTACTTATAATAATTACAACTATTGTATATTATTAAAGATCTCAACTATCAACCCTTTAATGATTGAATAGTCTAGGCCTTAAAATCTACAGGTCAGTATTAAATCAGAAAAATTCTTGGTCACTAACCGTAGAAGGTCCTCATCGTGTGGGGGAGTTAGGAGTCTCTCAAAGGTTGGTATAACGACCTTTGCTGAGACTGAATCCTCGTTACCAAGGAGACTAGATGTTGTTATTAATTCTGTAAATGCAGAACCTTCGATGCTGGGATATTGACCCTGCAGTTCACTCTACCATTTTTTCTTATCACCGTCCCTAATCTTCGTGACATCCTTAAGGTTACACCTATGCATCATGTCGAGGTATGGTCCTATGATGGGGAATACAATTACTTGTAAGCCGCTCTCAAGACCGGGGCTTTTACAGAATGTTACCAAGGAATAAGATGCCAATTTATTATTGGACATTTAATTTATATAGCATGTTCATACAGACATTCATATAAATTTGAAACTAACTTTTACAGCCTATATAAACCATTCCCTACACATGTATACTGAATGTGTCGGTACCATTCCAAGGTGCGTACGTAAAGCAAGAAATATTGATGTCCTGATGACAACTAAAACATTCCATCTACTGCTATAACGGATTTAGGCCAAGTCAAACGGGAACTGAATACAAACCTGTTTATTAGTATCATTAAGACAGACTACGTCTTTTTGATTTACTTAAATATAGGCTATTAGGCCGTTGTCGTCTTACAAGTAAATTATGCGTTAGTAACTTTATATATTGTAAAAAAGTGACGTTAATCTTAATTGGCTTTTTCGTATCAGCATTAAACAACAATAATCTATCGTTACTGCTTTTAGGTTACGTAAAATTAAGATACTTTGTATTAGTATTACACCTTTGTGTGACCTTTGATTCAGTAAACGTATAACATTTTTACAGTAAACGCTACCTAAAACTATATTAGTTTTTATTAGCATAAAAAATGAAATATTTTTCATTTACTGCTTTTTAGCAACGTAAAATTAAGACGCTTTGTAATAATGTTATACCTTTGTATGACCTTTGTTTCAGTATACTTATTCAATTGCTAAAGATAAATGGTACTTACAATTATGGTGCTTTGTATTAGCATTAAACTAAAAAGTAGCTTTTATTAATGTAGCATAATATTTTTTCTAAACGTCAACTTAGCTTTAAATTGGGTGTACCTTTGCATTATTTAACTTTAAATTAAGTATTTATATTCACATTTTGCAATATTTTTCTACTGTATAGTAGCGTTTGCATATGTTTCGTGGTAATACAGCTAAATTGTGACGTGACTATCATTTTTTAAATTTTGTAATAATATTAAACCAGAACTATAATGCGAGACAGCGTATATTTCGCTAATATTCGTTATCTTTAAATCGAAGAGTCAAAACCAGCAGAATCACATGAACATAATAGTATTGAATTTCTAATTATTGAGATACTTTTATGACGTCACTGGTAAAGTTATCAGAGGCTATTTAAATTCAGTTTAAACATTTCCAGAGAGTCGGGAAATAGTGAAAAGGATCGAAAGAGAATAGACAGAAGTACATTCCTTTTTATAGACTATTGTTTTCACGAAAGCTAAGGTTTGGGAAATAAATACTCAGTAGTTAGGAGAGGCTGAAGTTAAAGGAAAGTTATGTAACGAGGAAAGGGTACGTATACCTTAGCCAGAGTTTTGTCCAGCTACACAAATTAAAAGTAGTTTTTTTCCATACACACAAACACCGACACAAACACGCACGCACACACAAACACACACACACACACACAGACACACACACACACACAAATACGCGCACACATACACACACACACACGCGCACAAACACACACACACACACACACACACACACACACACACATATATACACACACACACACACACATTCACACTCACACATACACACACACACACACACACACACACACGCGCGCGCGCGCGCACGCTTGCGCATACACAAACAGCTCTATACGATCAATAAAAGTCTTAGAAATCCGCAATAAAATTAAAAATAAACTTGCTATTTGCCGACACTTATTTAATAGATAATAGATCATAAATAACATATAGGCCTAATAATGAATGATTTAATGTTAAGCAATAGAGTAATTCTAAATTTAGTTTCAAAATAACTGAAAACAAAAATAAAATGAGTCATAATAAATACAAATCTAAACATGCAACATGACCTACGCAATTAACACTTTTATTCACATATTCTTGTAACCAAGCACTAACTTCTCTCTATATTAAGAGATACACATATAACCAACAATAGGTTTCAAAATTTAAGTTTCGTAATATTTATAATATAAAAATAAAATAATTAGCAAACGAATAAAATTTAGGTAGATATTTATCATTTACTAAAATAATACACTTCTTAGGGCTACGAATAGGCCATCAACCAGTAAGCCTAGTAATCCCTACAAAGATAGGAGAAAAGTAAGAATATTACTATGCTTAAGATAGGGGGGATAAAGCCCACATGTAAACGGTACAAGTGAGATATTTCGGAACTACGTGTGCGAGAAGGCGTATCTACAGCAGATGTCTTCTGTAATTTAGTTATATAATTACTTGGGACCAATACCAAATTAGGCCCTAAGTGTAGATTGTACATACTTTAGCTTTGAAGGTTTTCCATCTTTAAAGCTTTAAAATCATATGTTTAGGTAAACAACAACTTCTTTTTTAGAATTGTAAATAAGGTAGTGGAAATAATAAAACAACATCTTGATCTGAAAAAGTGTTTTTTTTCTAGAATAATAGAGAAACAAAATAAAACAGTTTTTTAAATGCAATAAAAGGAGTTAATTTCACTTTATATTTCGACAATGATTTCTTCCTCCTGCTTTAACAAGTATTTTTATAACTGAAATTTGTTTGTAATAGGTGCAAAAAACAGAAGGTGCCTTAACAATTAGGTCTGAGTTTGTTTTAAATCACTTTTAAAAACTAATCAGTTCCACCACTTTTTTTGTTTTGAATTTACAATGTTATTATAACGTTATTTACAGAAACAATAAGATATTTCTACTTTGATAAGTGCTTTGCCTTTCTTAGCCTGCTATAAACCCAATATCACCCTACTATAAAAACATTATTGCAATAACATTATTGCATTAGAAAATTAAATTGTATTTAAATAGCCAATAAATATAGCCAAGGTCTATATCTTTTAAAATAGGCTGTATAGAATACTTTATATATTGTTTCAAAATTAATAAATACAAATTATTGATAATAATTTAAGGCTATAATAATAATACTAATATTTATTTTTTTACAAATATAGGTAATAATAAAAACTACCTTTAAAAAATAAAAATTACTTTCTTTTAATAATTAAATGTCAGTATTTTGTTAAATCTATAACAAATTGATAAAATACCTTTGAAACCACTCATTCGTATTATCAGCTACATTATAAATAAAAGTTAGATAAATAATTTTGGTTATTGTAATAATAAAGAGAAAAAATAAACTGTAGTCGCAAGTAGAACATGTAAACTAACAAATAGTTTTAGGTAGTTCTGAAAGCGCCTGCAGAGTGGTAATGCAATAATAATCCGTTTAATGTACGTTGTGTGAATATTTTTCAGTTGAACTTGGTGTAAATACTGGTCAATGAACTTCGTATGAGTTAATTAGTTGACGGCCACGCAAGATGGTTATTTAAACGTTAAATAAACGAAAGGTTTGTCATTTTAATGAGCCTAGTTCTGCTACCTTTTAAAACACAAAGCTTTCTCGTTACTCGAAATGTTATAAAATGTATTACATCGTATACCCAAGTACGTTTACGTCAAGAAGATTTCCACTCAACTGTTGAGTTGAGATGCGTTTACCCGATACTAGGAAAATTATCAAAAAAAAGATTAAAATATAGCAATGTGCAACGACGGAATCGAGGCATTATTACATTTATAGTTCAACCATGTAGTTAGCATACCGATGGAACAAGTACCACTTCAAATTCTAATAATATGGTGGTAGTCTTATAACAGATGGGCAGCATCGTAAGCCGTCTCACAAAAGCCAAGTACGATTCTTACTAAATACATATCAATAATGAAGTGTTTTTGATGTAAGGTAAAATAATACAATAATAAATATGTATTAAAAACAGTCTATAAACATAATATAAATAGTATTGTTCCTTAAAAACATATGTAAAATATTTACAAATATTAAGATAATTTTACTAATATGTATTCATCTACGAGTAATGCCTTTGGCACTACTCTAGAGGAATGGCATGTAACCAAACGTACATTAGATTGTAATCTTGCCCGCTGGAAGCATGCAAGTGGATACCGAAACATTGCATGATAATAGTTATATAATCCCAGATCACTCACTCATAAAAACTAGTATGGACATTCTAACCCAGTTTTATTAGAAAAATATAAAATGAAATGATTTGCAAATGAATAAAAACCATTAGTGGCTAGTTTTATTTTGAAACACAGCAATAATATATTTATGAAAACCTTTAGTAACAGTTCATGGTATTTTAAACGCATATTACAAACCTTATCACTTATTTATTGTACTACATTACATGTTCAGTTTACTAAACTAGTAATAGTTTCTCTTGTGCAATAAATCTTTAATAATGTTATGATTCTACTGTATTAAACTATAATAAATTATCTATTACAATAAAGGAAGAAATCGGTGGAACTCAACGCGCTGTTTTGTTTCGTTATAGCTTTCTTTAATATCTAGAATCCACAACTTACGATCAGCTTGAGTTGGAGGTACAATTTCATCAAACATGTTTTATGTAGTATATTCATGTCCACCTTAAAGGCAATTTTATGTTTTACTATTTATAAACTCACGTAATAAGTCGACATATTATAAAGTTGGTAATTGCTAACAAATTTAAAAAACAAATTTTTATGAGTTGATCTTAACTTGTGTAAGTAACTGTTTATGACAATATTTTGTGATTACAATTTATGTAGTTATGATCCTCTAATATACTAAGACTTTAATATTACAAACATCTCTCTTACCAACTTGCCGGTAAAGCCTGATTGCTTCTAAGCCTACTGTATCAGTAACTTCACCTTCCCGGATAGCTGGCCTGAGCAACCGTGCGGGTCTACGGGTGGCGGATAGTGGAACGGCCTACAGATACGTAGGTTACTTGTGAATAAGCATTCCGGAAGGTTTCTGAATAAGCAGGCCCGGACCATGGCAATGGTTCAAAGGTGAGGAACTATCCCTCCTCGTCAGTCGACCGGTTGGGCGTGGTAGAAATAACTGCTCTGACTGGGGACTGGGGTAGTTGGGAACTAAGTCCTCACAATGCTACTCTCATCTCCTATGTGAACCAAGGGCAATGCGGCAGTGATGTATGGGCGGGAAACTACCATAACGACACAGTTGTAACAAAAGAGAGTAAACCAGGCTGTTCGCTCCAAGAGCAACAGTTAATAATGTCCTGAACTTGGGGTAGGCTTCAAGGTCAGTGACTGAATACCCAATCAGAGGTGGAAGGCATCGAGCCGATGAATGAATGGCTGCAGGGTATAAAATACAGTCGCACACGATCCCCTTGAGGAACCGGACAAAACCTCATTGTATGTTGTCTTGCCAGGGCAATGGGGGCTCTGCTCTGGTTGACCGTTATTTCCCCCATACTCGTGGCAAGTTAATGGACCAAACTAGTAAAAAAATTGATGTTGAGACTGCACAGACAGCGGGAGACAATGAGACGGCAAACAGTGAGTCTGTAGCAGATGTGTCAACGGCAACCACCAGTGGGGGTGCGGGGGCAGTTACCAAGCGGCCGACTGCAGAAACCAGTGAAATGGCTGTAAAGTTAAGCACGTTTTCTTTACGGAGAAAGCGTATGAGGGGAGCGGCCAAAAGGCGGCTCCGAAGAGATCAGGCGAGAGCAGCGGGAGGGTCAATAATCCCGAATACAAAACGAAGGGGAGGCCAAAACCGAGCCGAGCTTGTCAATGTCCAGGGCTTGGATAATGTGAGGAGGGAGAAGGATCTGTTCTTCTCAGAACTGCTGTCCACTGAGACGGAGATTGGGGACAGAGGGTTCAGGACAGCATACTTAGAGAGGGCGGCTCTAAACGTTGTATGCTCCTTACGGGAAAGCCTGGAGTGGGTCTTTCGGGTCCTGCCAAGCATCACCCTGACGGAGGGGGTAAAGTTGAGGGCAGGGCCACTTAAGGAGATCTTTTGCATTGCAAAAGTTTCAAATGTGGGTGCCCAAACCCTACAATGAAAAAGACCCTGAAGTAATCCTAAAGGTGGTCAAAACCCAGATCCCTGGGATAGTTCAGGATACTTGGAAGGGGACTTTTAGGAAAAGGGAGGATGCAGGTCTTACCCTTATCCTGTATATAGGATAGGGCTCCCTCAGGCACTGCGGAATAACAACCTAAGGGTGAATGTGGAGCTGAGACAGGCCACGTTCAAGGTGCTCTCTAGTCCTGGGACTGCTTTGCGGACCCAGGCAACTGCTAAGTAAGCAGAACGATGTTCAAGTTTCTTTAAGTGAACCTAAAGCACAGCAGGGCAGCTAGTGCTGTCGTGTTTAGGATGCTGGACAGGGGAGAGGTGGACTTAATGCTCATCCAGGAGCAATGGATTTTTGGAGGACGAATATGCGGGCTGGCGACATCTGGAGGTAAGTTGTTGTATGATAAGAACTCCGGTGTTCCCAGAGGTATCCTGGTCAGTAGGTGGAGGAGTGCTTTTGTACTAACGGACGTCTGCTGCAGGGACTTGATAGCAGTGAGAGCTAGAAGACTTTGCCACATTGGTTGGCGAGGCTATAGTAGAATCCTTTACTGATAACTGCCCTCTCAATGAGGGGAGCAAAGTAGGGGACCCGTCATGGTGGAATAAGAAGCTAGCCAAACTTCGTAAGACCACCAGGAGACTCTTTAAAAGAGCAAAAAAGATCGGCGAGTGGGACCAGTATAGGAAAACTCTAACTGAGTACAACAGGGCAATTAGAGAAGCACGCAGGAAGTCCTGGAAGGAGTTTTGTCCAGAGATTGACAGAGAAATCAAGAGATTGACAAAACTCGGTAAGGGGCACGACTGCATAAAGTGCTCTCTAAGGACCCAGTTAACCCGGTGGGGATGCTAAGAACCAAATTGAAAAATATAACAAAAACTGCAGGAGGAACTGTGGAAGAATTAATCAGATCACATTTCCCTTGCAGTACTCTGAGGAAACTAGGGGTAGCAGACACTGAAGCAGTGTCCAAACCCTCCATAAGACGTGGTAACAGGGAGGACTGGGAAGTGGCAAGTAGCAATTAAGGATAGCCACAGGTCTACTCACGGGACACTGTGGACTAAGGAAACATCTGCATAAAATCGGTATCTACAAAGATGAATCAGTGTGCAGATTATGCGGGCAAGAACTGGAGACTGCCACACACATCATTTATAGATGTGAAGCACTTGCCGAGAGGCGCTTCAACCTCTTTGGTCATAGTACAGCTCTGGTGGATGCTGAAGGTAAAACACTAGTCAGGAAACTCCTAAACCTGGTAGGAGGGAAGGAACTATTTGACTAGATCAGGGAGGTAAGTACAATATACCTTAAGGTAGTGGTGCTTCGGGCAATTTAAACCCGCTCCCAAGTTATAAAAAAAAAACTTCACTTTACACGAATATCGTTTGACTTTCTTTAACAAAACTATTTTGCAAAATTATTTATAAAATTAATTGCGTTCAACATTAAGCTTTTAAATAAGATTTAACAAAACTATTTTGGAAAATTATTTATAAAATTAATTGCGTTCAACATTAAGCTTTTAAATTAGATTAAGGTGAGTTTAAAAGTGCGGTTACACGATTAAACACGATTATGTAGTGTTTCCAGATAGTTTGGTTTACACAAAGAACTCGGCGTTTTAAATCCGGTCACGTGTCTGAAGACATGATTTAGAGTCGAGAGATGTTAATTCCGGCACTTCATTGGAATGGAATACAGTTGATCTGATTCGCTTTACATAAAGAAGTAGACCTACACAATATTCTTCCCACGGGTTATATCAGTCTTTAACTGAAGAATTGTAAAATAAGCCTAATTTTATTTCTATCTCAAAATAATCTATGAAGTTAGGCAGTTTTAAATCTGGTCACTAATGCTCTTTAACGAATATGTTAAAGAAATAGACAAATATAATATATAATTTCTAATTGTAAATCTCCATTTATGTAGATACGTTTAATATATAGGAATAAAAAAAAACTTTGTATTTCTATAGTCAAATTTAAAACAGTTATAAAAATATATATCATCATTTCTGACAATTTGCCTTTCCAGACCCCATTTTCCTCTATCACACTAGTGGTGTTATTACGGAAACATAACACCTTGCTAAAATGACTCACAGAAGGGTCTTTAACTTCAGAACTGTCCATATTGAAGCTTTTAGAGCCTAAATTTACTTCTCTCTTAATTTGGTATAAATAGTAAGGTTTAAGTATAGGTCATAAACTCAAGATACTCTTGTGCATACATACTTCCACAAAATTTAGTTTCACGCAAAAATGTTCTACAGTCGGCGTCGTTGTAGATTTCTGAAACTCGTTCAAAAAATATTCCAACTGGGACTTTATCTGTAATATTAGGCCAAGTCTTTAGTTTTGCCAAAAATCTTACTATAGACTAGTTATTCCCTTTACATTCATAAAAGATCATTTAAAAACTCATCTTTTAACAGAGTTCGTTCAAGCTCGCTGTGCTAGAGAAGCCATAAAACTGAGAACTACCAGAGAACTACTTTCTTTATCCTGTCTTTTATTTATCGTCCACTCAGAACAGGATTATTGGAAAGCATGTTTAATCACATAATACGATGACGTCATCTATAGATGCTTATTAACAAAAAAGTGCTAATATTGCTGCATAAATAATACAAATAACAACTAAAGATTACTAAAACAGATAATAGAATGAAAGTTGTTTTATTCATACTGATATTTAAATGAAAATTATTGACACTAAACTACAAAAAAAAAAACAGCGAAAACCATTCCAATAATAAAATAGTAAAGACTAGTCCAGTAGCTTTTAAAGAACTACTTTTAAAAGGGGTCTATTTATGAGACTAGAAATACATTACCCGACCAATGTAAACTCATTGGTTACGTTTTGCAATAACCATCTTACAAACTAAAAAGTGATGGAAACTACCTGGTATAGGTAGAATGTCCAGAGCAATGACAAACAACTTCAACAAAGAGATATATTGTGTTGCGCATCCTTTTAATTTGGGATTTATTTTATGAGTTCTAATTGAAACATATTTTTAAAAAACATATTTATATAGATTTAAAAACTACATATTAGGGTGGATCGATAAAAAATTGTTTTTTTTTAACGCTGTACCGCGGAAACTTGCCTCTGGGGTAGCACGTAAAATGAAAAGTAAAAACAAAGTACATATTGAACCCATAGATAGCGTATTATACTAATATGTTGTTTTTCTCTGAAATCATACTATTTATCAAATATTTTTCAGTGCTTAGCCAATAATTCTTTGAGTCCTATAGCGAATTTTTTTAAAATATAGATTTAAAGAATATCAAATAAATGTGAAAAAGACAATATAACTTTTTTTAAATATAGGTATCATAACTAAAGATGACCACACACATGTTTAGTAGTATAATAATGTAGTATAATTAATTATTTTGTAAACAAAATTGTGTGTGTGTGTGTGTTTGTGTGTGTGGGGGGTTGCGTGTGTGTTTGTGTGTTTGTATGTATGTGTCTATGGGAGCAACCTTCCTCAATATGTTTTCTTTGATTTTTCTACAATGATTCTCACTTTAAGACCCTAGTTATTATGATACAAATTTAATACAAACATTCTTAAAAAAATAAAGAATCTATGATTAAAGAATATCAAATAAATGTGAAACAGACAATATTACTTTTTTAAATATATGTATCATAACAAAAGATGACCACACACATGTTGTTCATAAAAGTAAAATAAGAAGAGAGAAACCAGCTAAACACTGGGAACTTCAAACCCAGAGCACAGAAAAACGAAAACCCCCCTCCTAGGTTTTTACTTCGAGAGAAGGGAGGATAACCTTGTATTTGAGAATGTCAATGTATAAAATTTTAAAAGCACAAAACAAGAAGCATATTCCTCCATAATACGAGAAGCTTTATTTATCTATGTTGGCTACGTCACACCCTGAATTGGATATGCTCAGGAGTTCGCTCTTATAATATATCGCTCATAGTATTACCTCTTATATGACAGATGGTGGTATTTATATAGAC